>JAQFZN010000661.1:0-25108 GCA_034687075.1 Geophilus carpophagus
AAAAAGTCAAACGTCTGCATCTCATTAAGTTTGCTGAATAAAGAATTTGAATACGCAAATTTAATTTTCAAAACTAGTTTGTAATCAAAATGTAAATTATATGAACTCATGAATTAGGTGGGTGGACGTTTATGTGCCCTTTTACGCAATGTTTCAATTGCCTGTTCGAGTAACATAGTAATCTGACCGCACTAAACCAGGATGCCACACTCTGCCTACATGTATTTGAGCTATGAAACTAGCGACAGATACGAGGATTTAGGTTGCGGCTTATTAGCTGGATTAAATGTGCAAATTTTAAATGTATATCCTGCTTCAAGCTCCCATGTTTCACGCGATTCTGCACTCGTCTACTCCCTCTCACACGCAGATCTAAATATAAGCCTCAATATTAAATCATCAGCAACGTTGACAAGACAACTAGCAATCCCAACTGAAACTGTTTAATCTTTAAAAACTTAAATCTGGAAGAATAATGTCTTATGTAACGACATACTACTAGCCTATATAATTAAATAACAGATTACGATATGATGTAGGATGCACTAAATAAAAATATAACAAATTTCTAATGTAAACAACAAACCAATGTATGCGCTTATAAATTATATTGTCTTTTATTTTTGTTCAATTTCGATATTTTGGTTGTCATTTCCTCCTTTAGTAATTAAAGAATATGACTAACTATAACTATAATATACAATATCAATAGTAAAATCTACTTGATCCAGGATTTTCAATCATTTTGATTATTTCCTATTAAACTAATTAATTTGGATTACTTCCAATAACAAAATTATTAACAACAAATAATTAAAAATAAATATTAAAAAAAATCAATATTATTAAACAAACTTAATCTTTAATTCTAACTACTCCCATTTATTTAATGTAAACAGAAAAGACAAAAACAAACAAAGATTTAAACAATTGTAAACTAAAAGAAAATGAACACGAATGAATTCATAAATGAGAATGGAGATAGGTCAACCAAGAGCACACCGCTAACGAGGATGAAATCTCGTCGCCGATTCAAATCAACTCATCAGACCAAACTCTTCTTCTATCTTTTGAATAAATCTGGCGCATGTTGAGTTCAACACTAAACGAAAAAGAAACTTCTCTGCATTGACCCCATCAACGCAAGAAATTGGTGGGCGCTTTTCCTTCGCCTTAATAGACGCCCTAACAAGCCTTAATGATCTGCACAAGTTGTTCATTACCGACTCATTGCACTCCACGAGTATCATGGCATAGTAACTGCAACCTCCTCCACCTACATCTCATCCTTTTCGCTCTATATGGATAAAACACACCTTTTTCACTCAATTTCCCACTAAAAAAAAACACTAAACAAAAAATGTCTTCAATGAAACTGAGATTCTAAAAGAAAAAGTTTCCATTAAAATTATCGACAGAAAAAAAAACTCATGATTAACTCGGGATTAAATTTAAAAAAGAGACACCGCCTTTTTAAAAAGAAAACTTCCATCTCGCGCCTCGTTTGTGAACGAGACAAAGTTAATTGGGGTCGAGGAAAAAGAAGTAGGCAATCAACCTATCTTTAGTCAGTGCCTCACCGGGTTTCTTTTTTCCCTACTTTAATAACGTGTACTTTCTTAGCGAAGCTGATTATATTCTTCTTAAAAGGAGAGAAAAGAAGCTAAGTTTGAATAGAGAGCACATGCCTCGTCGACTTATTGATGATCGCGGGTGCGTGAAGTTGCTTCGTCCTCCAACTATAACAAGGTCCATCTCGCTCTCCCGACTGCCTCCTGGGGTTCGACTACAACTCCCTGCTCGCCGACGACTAACAGCAGCTGTAAGGCCATGGTTTGCTTTCGCTTGGATTTGTCTGACTTCAGGCAAATTATATTTATGGCATTGCACACGCCAACTGCGATAGATATTTCCTTTCCTTTCCCTATTTTTCTTTTTGCTTGGTCTAAAAGTCTCCTATATATGGTGGTTACTCTCTATGCAGAACCCGGTAAAAAAGGAGAGAGAACGGATAAAGAATGCAATTGATCCCATAATGCATTTCACTTTACTTTCAAGAGGAAAAAACTTATATTGTGGGAACGAATGCAGCTGAAAAGCTTTAAGCTACACAACTTCATTAATCCTCTCACTAATTATGTCAATATTAATGAGAATTCTTCTCTTAAACAGACATCTTTTTAGATTTATTGCACTTTTTTTAATCCCTTAAAACATTCTATTTGAGATAGCATAAAAAAAGCACTTTAAAAATTCATGTTTAATATGAATAAATATGCTTTAAAATAAGTTCAATAATTGGTTTTAAAAATATTGCACCAACTCTCTTAAGTTTATAAAAGAAAATATAGGGAAAAAAAGAAATATAAATGGAACCCTTTTTTGAATAGTTGAGTGGTGCACTAACTGCACTTTGGGTTCGTTAGGAGAGCTGTCAAGTACAGCAAAAGAAAATGTCCTTCAACATTGAGCGAGGGCACTGCAATGTCGACCTCAGAGTCACAAGATGGGCAAAGCGGGAATTGGCTTCAAAATAACTTTGCGCACACGCCACCTGCAATCCACCTCAAATATACAATTTTACACTCAAAACTGTCACTCAACTTAATATAAAAACCTGGCTTTAATTTTAATATCAACTTTTCAGCTTTATAGATACCGAAAGCATTTTTAATATAATTTTTAATTAATGTGTACTAAATAATTTTCAGTTGGTTTAAAACCCACATAAAGATCAACCAATCGGCTTTAAAAGCTTATAATCTTTGAGGATGATAAAGAATCTGAGCTTAGTGGGTGTGGCCCGGATGTTAACTTCGTTGCTTTAACGTCCAATTGACACAAAACGTTGTAAATGGTTTACGCTGTGCTAAACGAGCTAAATCGAGTAAAAATTGACAGACTCTCTCTCCTTTCTCTCGGTTTTTCATGCGACTCATCAACATTTATTAACACTTTGAGTCTCTCAAATATTCATACGAACAAAAGTAAAAGGCAAAAAAAAAATGCTTTTAATATTATGCAATTAAAAATTCAATTGCATGCAGTGGTGCAATTACGAGGATGAACAAGTTTTAAAGAAGAGACGCGAATCGACTGATGAAAAATACACTTTTTAACTCCTTGAGAACTCGGTTAAAAATGCTCCAATTCAATGGTGCGTCGACGCAATCAGCGTGAAGTCACACGCCCCTAAATCCGATTTCTCTTTACTAAATTCAACAAAAGGAAACTGTAAAGAAACTTTTTATCCAATTTCTTTTACCAATCATTGGTTTAAAAAAAAGAATAAAAAAAGGAAAGTTTCAACAAAAATTTAATACTCCTTTAAAAAAATATATAAAAAAATTATAAAAAAATATCTCTAATAATCGATTTCATTTGTTTCAGTCTGCACTATTTCTGTGCCAAAAAAGCAAAAAACAAATGCATCTTCTTCCAATATATTCGTAAATCTTATGAAAGGAAGAAACGTCCTTTCAAATCGTTAGTCGTATTGATTTCAGCATTAGCTCGCTTTGCATTAAACCAGATAAAACTTGCATAAAAATCCGTTATGATTTCTCCCCCTTTTTCCGTATTCCATTCAAATATTCCCCCTTACAATTTTGCCTTAAAGTATACACATTCCCTCTTCCTCCTCTCTGTGCACTGTCCCTTTTCCATTAAGGTGAGTCTAGGGCGGAAACCCGAATATTGACCCAAATCGCTCAGAGTAGCGAGACGTCTTAATGCATTTTAATACTCAAAATCAGGCTTCCACTTGACACAAAATGTGCCTAGCTTCGCTTGGTGGCTGCCGAAGACTTGATTACAGCTGCCAATCAGATCCACAGGTGATGAGAATCGATCCATTCAAACCATGAATGTTAAAGCGAAGATAAGAAAAATGTATTTATTAATAATATAGCACAAATAATTCATGAAATGTATCTCATATCTTTTTCCATCCTCTTTCTACAGGATTGAAAAGTTCGCTTTAATCTTCCCGCCAAAAGATATTGACAGAACCTTCGCTTACATCAGTGGATCGATTCTCCAATAGCAATTGTAAAGAGAAGCGTCGATTTTATTTGCACAGCTCGCAAATAAAATATTTTTTCCAATAACTAAAAAAAAAAAACAAAAAAAAGAGAAAAAAGTACTATAGTATGTCAACAGCCTCTATTTCACCTGCACCTGAAATTGGTCTCGCTATAAAAATGGTAAATTCTTTTTTATTTTTATTTATTTTTTTATTTTTTTTGGTTGTAAACCCCGACTTGAAGAAATTTTCTACGCAGACAGTTACATTCGTTTCAGTACTTTCTGCTCTTCATGGCTTTGATCGGTTACAAAACAATATCAGTCCAGCAGTGAAAATCTTCTTTTCAATGGCCATAGAACATCATTAGTTTCACAACCAATCACGTATTAAGAAGACAGTCCAATGTCCAACATTGACTCGTTCATTCACTCATCCTTAAAGTGGACGTTCAGCTTCGTTTCTCACCATCCCATATTAAAACTAATAAAGTGAAAAATATAAAATTATTAATTTATTTTTGCATTGCAGCACACATAAATTCCCATCGTGCAATCGATAAAATGAAATGGGATGGTAAAAGAGGTAAAGAAATAAGAGAAATTTATTTTTCCCATGCTAACATTAAGAAAATGGACTCTAGTGCGTTGTTTCCATTTTTCATAGGCCAAAGTTTTCCTTTAATAAATAGCTAGCGTCGTGCATGGAGATGGCATTCCGCCTGCACCCTTAACATCACACTTACAGTCCCAAGGCCCTCGTTCAGTCGAATGAAATTTTTCAACAAAGTGCCCTCTTCTGGCCTAAAGGAAACCTTCGATTCTCATGAGACGCTAGAATACGAACTTCTAACTACTCTTGAGTTAAGCTCTGTGCTGTCACGAAACAAGCCCGCAGCCAAACCCAACGCATCGTGTTATTGTTAACTTCTTCACATCCCCATCAAATATTTCAGCCTTCACCCTTCTTTTTCATCTTCAAAAATCTAATCATGCAAATTTTTAACATTAAACTCGACTCTAAAACTCATTTCCACTATCAAAATTGCTTTCATAATTATAAAATAAAAATATAAACAAGGAAAAACATTCTTTAAAAACACATTATATTTACTGATAATAAGGAAGTAGCTACATTGATACATCATCTTATTATTTTCCCCTCGGTAGAATTGAGATGGGCTAAACCCAGGTTGAAAATAGTGTATTGATTATCTTGTTTTTCTGCTTCTGGTGAAGAAGAGAAAGTGGATGTGTATGTGTGTGTGAGAAAGAGAGAAACAGTCCCCCCCCTTCCTCTACCCGAATGTCACACTCAGATGCAGTTCAAGAAGACGATCCCCAATCAAGACGAGCAAAAGCAATTAATTGGAAAGAAGAACAACCACTCGCGCCACACTACTCTATCGCCTCAGTCTCTGGGGAGTGCCCAATTCAACAACCTACTCACTACCCAATACATACAATCTGTTCGAATTTATCCAACACACACACCAAACCCGAGAAAAAAATTATCCGAAAAAAAAATCAATAGAAAAATTTTACAACTTGATGTATTATGTAAGTAAAACGGTAAATCATAGCATAAGAATACTTATTTATACTCAACTCGATAGACAGAACTTAGCAAATGTAAGAAATGAATAGAAAAGTATATTTTTTGCTTATCATCACTTTGCAAACATAACTGGAAAGAAAGCAAAGAATAATATACAAGATCACTTCAATTTTTTTCTTTTTGCCTCTTTCGCATATAACCCATCTAAAAATATGGTTCTTGTCATTTTTTTTTCTGCATGGCATTGGAACATTTGACAATGCAAATATTTCAAAACTGATAACATGCACACGATTCGGTTCAACTTCTGTCAGCAACAGAAACGACCAAACAAATACATTCACTTGGGTTAATATAATAAATCTGTTTTGTTGGAAAATAAAAAATCCATTCATTTTTTATATATATATTTCACATTGGTAGTTGATATAAATAAAATAAATAGAATTTTATATTTAAAGCTTTATAATAATATCAAAGTAATTCTAAACGACTTCCTGCGCCAATCCTCCTCCTTAAATGATTGGCACAGGAAACAATCACCATGACAACAACATCCAATTTCGCGTGACAACAAAGTCACCGTTGCCATCACGACCCACGAACACTATACCCTCAACTGGGAAAATTGATACTTGGCTCTTTGGATGACCAGTTGATGACCAAAATCCTCGATGATTGCTACAAAGATTTCATCGCACATAACCTCCTCTAATTTTTAATTTTTTTCTTTACCTTTTTCAAAGAAAGATAAATTTGATAAAAGAAATTCACAAATTTTATTTAAAAAAAGATTTTTCATCAAAATCATCCTCCCAAATGAATTGTACAAAGTCATATTAAGATGATTGCCTTTCACTGGTGAATACACAACAGATCTAGGCCTTTGATATAATTCCCTTGTGCAGGATTTATTCCAGAGATAAATTGCCAAGATTTTCATTAAGTTAATGAGAAAAATGGAGGCGCACAAACTCTTCGTGTTTAGACTAATAACAGCAACGAGATTTAAAGTGCCTCTTATTGCCCGTGTTTGAGGTCACTCGCAACTGACCTTAGTCATTAGAGAAAATTTTCAAACTCCAAACTCAATTGACACTTCACTTTACCATATTGGCACTGACAAGACAAAGTGCACTCCAATAAACAAACACTAATTTAATTACACAACTCGACACATTTTCTTTTAAGCACTCCTTCTTAATTAATGTAGACCTACTGAAAAATGGTGACAAATTCCATGTCGAGTAACTCTCGCTTCTTAATATAAACATCAAATCTAAGCAAGAAAAAAAAATGTTGTAAAAATATAGGTTGTTCATCAATACCCAGGTGATATTTCTTGCAGTAAATGGATTCAGAAACTCATTTTAGGTGTGGCCAGGTCATCAATCATTGGTCTCTAGAAGTTTTACGGGGGAAAGAGAGGGAGTTAGAAAGAAACCACATCAAAAACTAGAGAAATAGGGGAAAGAAAAAGAGAAAAAAAAAATAAAAAGAAGAAACCACTAAGCTTATGGAAGAAAGTGATGCTGACGATGGAAGAAGTTACTTTGGAGTAGCAAAAATTGTAGTGTTGGCGGTAATTCTCGCAAGAGTCCCTAGAGAAAAACAGAGGTCTTTGATTCCACAATACTCTCGCAAACCAGACGGCAATTTCTGAGAAGGTTGCGTCTCCATCTAAAGGCCAAGAGATGATTTGATTTATGAGATCTACGGGTCTCCCATACGGCCCAAAGAGCAATGGAAGCTTAGAGGAACATTACTATGTAATTTTAGACGGATCCAATCCAGAGAAATCCCATGCCGCAAATGCACTTGATCCTCGAGTATCGACCTCAGGTGCAGAGTTAGAAAGAAAAAGAATGGAAAAAGAAGAAGAAATCATGAGACCAAATAATAAAAAAAAAAATAAATGAAAGACGCTCCCTTTAAGAAAAAAAAAATTCTCGATAATAAAATTTCCTTTAGATAAAAGTCAAATCTAATTGCATCATTATCTTTGAAAAACTGAAGAAAAAAATTTGAATTGTCCTCGATTTGACACCTTTCAAATAAATTGAGAGATTTTATATCACTTTTTATTGATTTTTCTCTTCTTTTGACTTGCACATCCTTTAACAGATGGCGGAACCAATTCGTTTTAAGTGTTTCTTTGCCAATGGTGACATTATCAACCAAACAGCGTTGCTGTTTTCCTCGTGTATTCCTGGCCCGAATAAACTCAAGGATGTTTACTTTGAGGGCTGCGCTCTTCTCTCAATCTCATTTCAACCCTCTTTCGCCTGCATAGCAAATATAGTTTGAGGAATGGAATTTATGATAATGCCGCAAAATCAACTTTTTTTCCCCCTTCTTCTTCCTTTTTTTTCTTCTTCTATATATAAAATTACCTTCCCCATATCCTTTGTTAAGCCTCACGGCTCATATTAGAAATAAAGTCGTGTTTCCATTGGAAAATACTTTAAACATCTCAATAACAAACTTTGAGAAATATTGCAATCCTCGCACACGGCACCGAGTATTGCCCCCTCTAACAACATTATTATGCAAATGACAAAAGAAGAAGACAGAAATGCGAAGGAAAGAGGACGGGGAGAGGGAGAGAGAGAGAGAAGGAGGGTTTACAACACACTCCACCTCTCCTCCCTCCCTTGCACAATCTCATATTTCTTTTTCAAATGGAAATTTAAATTTCCAAAATGGCCATTTTACCATACTCAGTGTCCAGTTGGGTTGGTGAAAAGTCAGCTGTAACGATTAATCAAACCCACGTTATTTTACACACATTTCGCTTTTCTGTGCCTTTCTCTTTTCAACAAAATATCGATTTTAAGACTACGTGTGAGAAAAGTTCGGGTCAACAGGTGTCGTTGGGTCACACGCCAAGGTCTTAACGAGGTGGGAAACTTGTGCGAGTCTAATTAGTAAAATTTCTCCTCACTTTTTTCTTTCTCTTACCCTGAACACCTTCCCCCTTTCGGTGAATGAGAGTGATTAAGTTCTTAATAGAAGTTTTTCTGTTTAACGCTTGATGCGCCCATAAAACAAGATAAATGTCAACCATTAGAGTGATTAATGAATTCGGGTTAATTATGGGAGCTGCGAGGTTGAAGTGTCAGCTCAGGTAAAAATTGGTCCCACATCTTTGAAAAGTGTGTGTAAAAGAAAGAAAAAAAAATGGAAAAATACATTTCCAGCGATCATTCACATGTTCCTAATTCGCTTCCATTTTCCATCATCATTCATTGAAATCTCTCGACAAACCAAGGCGCATGCGCTAGTCAGGTGCTTATGCTGGCTCTCGAGAATTGGTGCAGGCCTGCTGAGAACACTTCACTTTTTAATTACTTCGTGTGCCAACGCCAGAAAGTTTTAATTGTGCTCAAGCATTAGTTAAAATGGCAAGAGGAGATTCAAAGTAGTGGATAATGGGCAAGGAAAAAAAAGTTAAAAATTAAGAAGGAAAGAAAAAAAAGAAAAAATTCTTCTATTCTTCTTTTGCTAAATATCAAACTTTAATTACACTCTGCTTTTGACAGAATTGGTCCAAAGTCGTCTGGCCTCCACCAAGATAACCAATGACCACATGCTTGGCTGACTTTCAAAGAAACTCAACACTAATTAATATGCAAATTAAGAAAGAAGAGAAAAAGATGTAAACCGAAAATAAGAGAAAATGTACATTAAAAACAAAGCTCGAGGGATAAATAAATATTTAGTCGTCGTGTGCAATGTGAGAGATTTGAACCTGACGAAATTTTCTTCTAGCTCTTATTTGAAACATAAATTAAGTAAAGACAAATAAAAGAGTCAGTCTCATTAACACGAGTGTCGTACAAGGGAAAGGAATGAATATAAAATGAAGGCGCAGCATACAGTCCACTTTAATTAGTTTTCTTCGTCGCTGAGATATTCATCAAATGCCCTAAGACAAAGACGATTCCCAAGGTCTTTTTAACTTGTTGAAAACAAAGTACTTCTTGATTGCAAGCAACGATCCTTTTGGCAAATACGGGCACACACACAGAAAAAGGGATGTGGAGTAGTGGTTTGCGAAGAGAAAAGTACTTCACTCCGAGGCACAACTTATTTATTCTTTTATGTCGTTTCGGTTCTTGAATGTCTTACATATGCAGCATAACTGAATATTAAAAGCGGAGCTTCCATTGTGTCACCAACCAGCATTGTAATTAACATGCGCATTACGAGCAACTTTAAATGCGTGTTGAATAAATTAGACGACAAGATCGTTCTCCAGAAATGCTTTTTAGGATGAGGCATCCACTCACAATACGTGGCAATTCTTTTATAGGATCAGTTTTTATTTTTTTTAATTAATTTTATTTTTCATCGTGAACACAAAAACAATTACCAACTTTGTTCTCGTCGCAATTTGATTTTCAAAGCCAAGTGCCAATTTACTGTTTCTTGTTCTTACACGCAAATCCATTATATTTTATTCACCATTTTTCAATTCGCTTTTTAAATTCAAAATTTTTATTTTCTCTAGATTAAATCTCAGGTCTCGTAGTCCTACACAAGAAAAACAAATTCATGTTTGATGAAAATCGAGTACCGCAGTCAAGCCAACCGGGGTGCTTTCAACAAAAGCTTACCCAAGCTTTCAAATCAACACAAAAATCACTTAAAATATTTTTTTATCGTAAACAAATTGAAAATATGATTTCTATAAAAAAAAAAAATTATTACAATTTTCCGATTCGTAAACATCCGAATCAAAATCTTAAAATCACTTTTCTTTCGAAAGAAAAAAATTAAATCATTTGAAAAAAAACTAAAAAGCGTCAAAAAAAGAATATAAATAGTTTATAGAAAAAAAAATCAAGAGAAAATCTCAACTGGATTAAAATCTCATTTTCAACAGTGAGCTGTGCCTGGAGACTTTTTCTACTTTTTCTCCAGAGAAGAAAAAAAACAAGAAAAAAATGAAAGTCCAAGGCTATTGGCCGCAAAGCTTTTAAGCTGCTGTCAATACCGATAGGTGGTTGGAGAGGCATTATTAAGTTAACAAATGAAAAGTATTATCAACTAGCAATAAAAAGAAATTATAGCAATATTTTTTCTTCGATATTATTGACAAGGATATCAGACATCTTAACACACAACCATTATCTTTCTGTTGACAAACATATCTTTCATTTCGAATCTCATATAGGTTTGTTGCGCAATAAAATAGACAGCTTTAAAGTAATTCTCTTATTAGATGGCGCAGAGAGAAAGACTGTCCAATATAAAGCCAAGAGTTTGAGTAAATCCGTTTATAATTAAGTCGTTGCCACGCAACCAGTAGTATTTTTCAATCCGTAACTTCCCTCGCAAACTTAAATGCAATGTCTTTCCACTCTGCACTTTGTCCATTATGGTAATTACCCTCAAAACGTTGTTTCCTTTCAAAAGGGTTTCCATCCTAGGTCCCTAGTGGCCCATCGCAGCAACCATCAGCCGCCTCCATTTGTGTGTTGCACGCAAGGAGAAGCCCGGTTTCCTCCGTTAGAAACAGACCCAAATGACTCGTGAGTCAGTGGGGGTAGCGAAAACCTCCAATTCTCAAAGCTCTGATTTTGCCACAACATCTGCGGCCTCAATCCACAGCTCTGGAAAGTACTCGCAACAAAACATGGTTTAGTTAAAAAATTAAAGCGTTTGAGGACTTGAGGAAAGAGATAGAAAATGTAAACTGGTGTTTTTTAACGTTAAAAATGCAATCGCATGATAGAATAAAATGGGAATTGATGGACGAAAAATCTTGTTTACTCTTTGAAAACGCCCTTCGCTCTTCAAAAATCCACTTTTGTATGCGTGAAAAACCTTTCAATATATATAAAAAATGCAAACGTGTGCCCGTCAGGATTTTGCACTAGAATCTCCGTTGAATCGTAATAAAACTTTTTCTAAAGAGGAGAATTTCTTGCAAAAATAACTCGTTTCTTCCTTTTCATTGGATTAATTGTCAATCAATGCGAGAGCGTTTTGTTTTGAGCGCGCCTTGTCTTTCATTTCACGCATGCGTGCATCCACTAACTTGATACGTGAAACTTAACCGCACGTGCGAATCGCCTTCCCCTCCACTTGGCGCCAGTAATGCGCAATTCGAATGGAACGAATCGAGTGTTTACTCCAAATGCGCCGAGCCCTTTTCGAATGCATGAGCGCTCACCGTGGCCACCAAACGCTTAAAAACATGCATTCACCTGAGGAATCCCGAGTAAATGTAAACAATACTGTAAATATCCTCGTTCGACGACATCAAATAAAACGTAAAGTCGATCCTGGTTTGCATCAACATAAACACCCTCAATGTATCCATTAAACGTAAAATGGGCCGCGAGCAATCAAAACAACATCACATTGTAAAAAATTCGACAAATGACTTTCCAAACTCTGATACAAGCTTTTAGTCATTCCTACCGGCAAATTTTCTAATCAAATTAACAATAAATTAACAAATCACAACTCGAACTTCGCATTAATTAATATTTTCTTTTAATTTTTACCTTATTTTTCTTTTATTTATTTACAATGTAGTAAAACTTTTGTCAACAATTTCCCAACTTTTCTAAACAAGTAACATTAATTCTTCAAAGAACTCTATAATTCAGTAAACCTTTACAAATAAATGGTAACCAACTCATCAATATTCATCAGCTAGAACTACAACCCCAAGCAAGAAAACAAATAACAGTTCGAATGATAACAAACCCAACTCCCTTCCTCCAACGCATCAACACCAAGTTACCAGCTAACGATTTGCGTCTCATTTATCTCAATCAATGAGGAGATGGACTGAAAAATTCATCCATGTTTGGCTCTTACTGAGCCCGTACCAATTAGCACTTCTCTTTCTAACTTGGCCTCGATTTCGCAAACAAATAAATCCGGGCCTTAGAGAAACCACCAGCAGGCGCCACGCATCATTCGAAACAGCCAATGTCAACATTAAAGCAAATTCGTGCACCAACTTTAAACCCAACTCTCAACCGATTCTTCTATTTACCCTATACACAAAAATCCTGCAGTTGCTATTTGTTCTTTCCATCTATCCTTTTCATCCCAGTCGAGTGGCTTTTGTTCGTCCCTTTTAAATTACTGCGGTAAACAATAGATGACTCTCACACAAAAAGCAGCTGCTGCTTTGCCTTTTTTCTTTTTCTTTTCTCCTTACTTTTTTTATCTTACGAATGCTAGTCCAAGTGCATTTCGCTAAATGAATTGCAAAGTTGGCCCCGAGCTTTGTTTATCCGCAAAAGATAGATTGTTTCCTGCATTTTCGAGTGTGTTTGTAACTTGGGAGCTGCGATGCCCGAGAGATTTGCAAAAGGAAATTCGTGTGGAGAGAAAGAGAATCGAGTTGAGATGCAATCGCTATCTCTGGTCGCACATTGATGCTTCATCAACACACACACACACACACACATCTTTTACTTGCTTTGTCTTTTTCAATTTATTCATTTCCCCAATCGGTATCCATCTTACATTCGCTAAGCCATCGTAATCCTTTTGCACGCCCCTATCACGAAATGCAGTTAAAAACACCTAGACATTCATAATCGCATTCGGGGGACTCCTCATCATCCTTTTATATGTGCAAAGGTACGGGTAAGGGGTCTTGTCAAAAACAGAAAAGTGCCTCGTCATGGGAATGCTTTCGGGTCTTACGTTTGGGTAAACAAACGCGTACAGAGGGCCCTGCTTCTGACAGCTTAACACGGTGCAAAGCCAAGAGCAGGCAGGCGGCAACGCTTACACTAAACACTCCACCAGCCTTAAGGGTTTCTGCCACTGTTTGCACGTCACAGCCTTCACCTGTCAGCTGCAAGATAAGTGACCAATACTTCAAAACACACTAAGGCAAAAAATCAAACAGATATTTCATCATGAATAATAAAATATACATGAACATCAGGTGCATTTTTATTTATTAGTTCACACATTCTTAAAACTAAAAATATAAAATAAATTAAAAATTTTTTTTTTGAAGTGTAAAAGAAATTGATTAAATGAATTATTTGTGACTAATGTCATTTTTCAATTTTTTTGAAAATATTTTCTCTTTGATATCATCTCGAGTTATGAGTACTCAGTGCATCATTGACCTGTTTCCTTAACGTTTCATATGAATAAAACAGTTTAGTAGACTAGCAAAAAACATATAAAGCTTTTACTTTCGTTAAGGTATAAATTCCTTTTTGTAGTTGTTAATAAAATATAAAATTCTACTGTAAATACTACAAAAACAAATCCAATTACACACTTAGATTTTATTTTTGTTTGTTTAATTCACTTAAGACGTAGATAGAATAAATGAAAAGAAAACAATCCTAATATTTCAATACTGCACTTACATTAAACATTTAAACAAAAACTCCTTCTTTATAATTATATCCGGTTTAAAAAGAAAAAATTACGACCTAAAGCAAGCACGAAGAAAGAGACTAAAATCTGTACAAATGAAGTTATAAAGCATCTTGAATGCAATTAGGAAAATGTGCCATTAAATAGCATACTGAGCTTAGAATTAGTTTACTACCCTTTGTGAAGAATTCTTCGCGTCGTTCACGCCCATGCACACGCAAAACTAAAATAATTTTTAATTATGTAAATAAAAACTAAGCTTAAACTTCTTATATTTAGAAAAAATTACTTATATAACACTGTTCTACACTCATTTATTATTTCCATTTGTCTCATCTTTATGTAATATTATATAAAATAAATCTACAAAAAATAAAAAAACAATAATTCAAGTTTAGAATTTTTTTTACAAATATTTGGTGCAATCTTGTATTCAATTTATTTACAATTCACGGTTACATTTATTAACGTATTTTTAAATTAAAATATTATTTTCTCATTTCACTGAAATGCAATTTGGTTAAAAAAACAAAACAACTCATCAATTATCATATTTCCTCGTCTTATTCCCTAATTGAAACCACAAATTTAATAATTAAAATCATTCAAAAAAACTTCAATTCAAAATGAGTTAATCATAAAAAAAACATATCAATTCCTTTTTACATAATTTTCTTTTAAATGTAAAGTCGAAAATAAAATTGCTAACAACACTAGCTGTTATGAAAAGATAGATCTACTTATAGCACTACTCAACTCTTTTTTCCATCCAACAGCCAGAATTCCTGGCGGGAGACTGCAAAGAAGAAGACTCCGGTAATAGGATGTCTCCTCCCCGTTAGCTATCGGCAAAAGAAACAGAGACGGGGAGAAGATGATAAGAAAAACTCCACCTACACTCATATATACACAAAAATCAATAAGCTTTGTCCAAGACGACTTCTCCCTCGATGCAAATACTTTTTCTTTTCCTTTTTTCACCACAGTAACTTTTCCCCTTCACTATTCTTTCTCTCACTCTTTTTTCTCCTTTTTACGACAAACAGAGACATGTAACACAATGCAGATTTTGAGTCCAATTTACTTCTTGCAGATAAACTTGCTTCTATCACTTGTATTCATATATTCAAGAATAATTTCAAGCGAATAAAACTTTTTAACAGTTCTTAAAGGTTAAATAAAATATTTATTTTATGAAATTTAATATCAAGATAAAAATTATTTTAAAAGATTCGTTCATTTAATTTTCTCAAAAAATAAATTTTAGAGATATCAAGTGATGAATAAGTTATATCCACTAAAAATTTTGAATAACTGCCTAAAGAAATAACTTAAAGAAGTACTTCAGTTTACAAAAATCCTTTCAAAATATAAACAGATCTATATTTTCTTTATTTTAATTTTAGATTGACCAAAATGTTATTTTTAACTCTACATTAAATATCAAAGCATACTCTGATTCTACATTTTCAAATAAAAATATTAATGTACACAATTGTATCCATTTCTTATGTATTGTAACATATTTATGTAAACATTGTACCTTAATGCAATATGCAAAGAATTTTGTTACGTGCTGAATTAATCATACAGAATAATTTGACTCAACGATTACAGCAAATGAAACATTTTTATATTCGCAAGTAATTCTATCATATATTGAAACTGTAATTTCTCTGCTCAAAATACAAAGGATCTACTATCTTCCATCTTTAATATAGTAATTAGAAACCATTATACAATTTACTTTTTTTTATTATTTCTGAGAAGAAGTAAAATGACTATCTGTTTCCAATTTAATTTTGCGGTTGTAATTAACGCATTAAGAATAGTTCATTCTTAGTACAATAGCAGCAGCAGCAACAAAATTCTCATTTCCAGCATCAACCAATCGACTTTCATCCTCACTCTGCCAATCTGCCTGTTTTTTCTCGAGGAAATGTCCTTTGACCTTATTTAATCAACGACCCTAAGAGCAAAAGCAATGGGCTAACCAATACCACACTCAACAAAATTCCAAAAAGCCAGCTTTAATCTGATAAAAATAATCCCTACGCTTATAACTTATTAACTTCTACTAATATATTAATTACTTATAAGTTAATATCAACCTCATCAGCTTGAAAACTTCTTTTCTCTTTATTTCTTAATACCATTTTAACTTTAAGAAGAAAATTACCATTTATTATTACTGAGGATTAATTCCAACAGTCCATTTTTCTTACCTTGCCTTCATTCTCTTTATCACTGTTAAATTTCATAAACAACTAATAGTAGTAGTTTACTTACCTAGAAAGAAAAAAGACAAAAATTATTATTTCAAACAAACTTTTAGAAAAGAAAAAAAAAACAGAAGAAAATCATCAATTACATGTATGAAGCGAGAGTACAATACCATTAAGAATTTTTCCCAATCCTTTTTCCCTTTAATGCGTGAATGAACTAATAGAAAACAAAGTTGCCTCATCTGGCGACAGTTGCGTAAATAATGACGACATATCAATCTCGCATTCTGCTCCTCATTCTTTACTAATGTGTATAGGAAACTCAGCAAGGGGCTATTGGCCTCGAAGAGACAGACTTGAAGAGAAACGTGGCAAGCATAATCTGGCGAAAAGTAAGAAAGGGGAATTTTGGTCGAACGCACAACACAGCTGTTGTCGCTCTCCGTCCATTTAAAACGAGAATCAATTTGATAAACAATTCGATCCGATATGCAAAACAGACTTGTAACAAGCAGCGCCCCAAAATTGATTCGCTTTACATACTATTTCGATTCAATTAATTTTTTAATAACCTCCCATTTCATTCTGCATCAGGTTGTTCGGTTGGCAACACGTATTGCTGCCGCATTTATGCATCGTGCAAGCAGCAGACTGATGCACGCATGCGTGCACCCAGTTTTCATTGTCTGCTTTCTCGGACCAAAAATTAATGATGACAGATTAAAGCATCCACCGTGAAAAGAAACCAGCCATTAGGGGGGTCCAAAGAAATCCGTCTCCATTTCAGCTCAAAACGAAAACGGACAGACCTTTACTTAATTCGTCTTGCCGATAGGGTCAACGTCAGTTTCATGACAAAAAAGATAAAACAGCATCAATCTTTCTCTTTCTTCATTTACTTTATATTTGACTCATTCGGAATAAATACCCTCATCATGACACACACACCTCATGGTTATAAACACTCTTTGCTTTTGTCATCCGAGTTAACAGCGGCCACTCCATTCATCACTGTCAAACTCTCTACCGGAAATGGAGTTCCCACCATTCCACTATTACATGCAAACAAACCCACAACGCAACCTGTTGTCACGTGCATATTAATGGACCTTTCTCCATTATCTCATCGATTACCTGTAAACTTTAAAAATCAATAGACTTGACCACATGCAGAATAAATAAAACTTGAGCGCTTAATTTCTGGTTCAATTTTTTTTAAATATTTCATTACACTTAATTGATTGTGACAATTCGATCTGAATCTTGTTTTTAAAAAAAATCTCTTTAATATTTAATAATTCATTTGTTATTGATTCCAAAGTTCAATAGTTGCAAATTGGTAAATCATATCCTGTATTATTATACAAGCTTATATATAAAGTTTGAGGTTGAGAATTGAGATCACATCGTTCTCTCCATTCACGATTTTCTTGACTTGACACCATTGACGTTGCGCTCCACGTCCGCATTGAAGGCGCAGTCGTGTTTAGCCCTCGGTTATATGTCTGTGGCGCCGGTGGCAACAAGAACCTTTCTTGCGTAAAAATAAAATTCTCAAACTCTCGTGAGTTAAATTCAGAAATTTCATCCAGTCGTGAATCGACTTTGAATTACAGCCAACCTTGATATGGATAAGGTGAGAAAAGATTCTGAATATTTCATATTTCGATCACTAGTGGAAAAGCGAAAAAAGAGAAAGAATCATCTAGCATCAAAATCTGGGTATTCAATGGCTTTCAAATAACCCCTGTTCTTTTATTTATTCACAAAATGAGCAATGGTATGACAGTAATAGATTCTTTTCAATCAGGCCACACCTTAAACTGGAAAGCAGACATTGAAAAATATCCTTTTTAAAGAAAAGAAAAAGAAAAAAATTGCTAGACCTTAAGGGACTTATAATGAACACCAGAAAGAAGAAAAATAAATTGATAGAACCTTTAAAAAAAATAATTGCGTTGTGATTTA
Organism: Geophilus carpophagus; assembly: GCA_034687075.1. Taxonomy (NCBI): domain Eukaryota; kingdom Metazoa; phylum Arthropoda; class Chilopoda; order Geophilomorpha; family Geophilidae; genus Geophilus; species Geophilus carpophagus. The sequence continues at coordinate 18,151 of JAQFZN010000661.1, forward strand.
AAGTGGGTAAAAAAAAATTGCAAACTTTAATGATAAGTTTAGAATAAATTCTAAACAGGACTTATTCCATATGATAATAGTGTATTTTGGATAAAATCCGCAATGGGATTAGATAGATAAACGAGAGGACGCACGCGCATTTGATCACCAGCATCCCAAACTGCGACATTCTCAAAATTCCCAGCACAGGAAAGACTTTAGTTGAAATTTTGCCCGCCAAGAATGATGAGCGACTGATGGGACTTGGTGGACCTCCCTTCGCGTCCAACAGATGCGCCACATGGGAGTTGTTGGCTAGTCAGGTGACCCGCACTGCAATTTGAATGCAAACAAGCGCACCGTGCTGCCCCAATATCCGAGTCTGGTGTTATTGGCCTTGCAGTAGGTCCCTGGCCACCAAGCTGCAAACGAATGTCTCATTTACCACAACCTATAGCACAACATATGAAAAAGAAACAAGTTCCTGATTGCCTTTGCACGTAATGGCGCCACCTTTCCACCTTCGATAAATGCACAAGGCCGCCAACAATTTCGCTTTATCGACCTAAAAATCTCCCTTCAATTTCCAACACAAACACCTTTCATCTTCCTCTTCTTTACTCTAAAATTGACACAACAAACATTGTGTCCTTTGCTAAAAATTTGGCCAAAGTCTACAGTATCTAGAGCTGTTTTGTTCTCCAGCACTTGACAGCAGAAATGAAGACAGCAATTCTCGGGTGCCCATGAAAAATGATCTCCAAGATGGCAAGCAGGTAATGTGCCCTTCTAGTACTCAACTTGGCAATACCTAGTATTGGTTATCAATAAAAAAGCACAGCTCTGGAATTCACTCGACGCGACAAGAAGCAGAGACAAAGAAAGCCAAGCCTCTTCTATTTTTCCTTAGTTCGTTCATCACCTTCACTGTTCCTCTTCTTGCCGCATCGGTTCCCCACACCATTTTTCGAGTGTCTCTCGCCGCAAATGCAAAGCCATGTCTAGTAAAGAACGCCTCCCTCACTACCCCTACCAACTCCTTTTCCAACTGTCGTGGCCTCTGCACACTGGCGGTCGATATATGTGCGCTTTAGGAAGAAAAGAAGAGCACTTTGAGAAAAGAGGGTTAAAACGGACTAATAATAAGAGGCAAAATAACTCTGTCAACAGGAAAAGCAGCTATGTAATTGCATTATTAATGAGCAATTTTTAAATAATAAACGAGTCGTCATTATGTTTCGCATCGGCCACACTCATGACACGGCATTAAGGCTCGTTTCCATCCAATGTCGCATTTCGCTCAACGCAACTAGATTAATTAGTTAGTTTCGCGCGGGCAACGACAGATGGAACTACAATCCCACTCAGAGCCGAGCATTGGAAATTGCTCTCATTTTTCAACCAGGTGAACACAAATACCGGTCAATTTATTAAAGGTACCTTAATACCAATCTCCTGATCCAATCGAAACTATTGCAATTTATCGCTTTCAGATGTTATTATTTCTTATAATGTAGAAAAATAAAAACCATTTTAGATAAATTGCTTTTAAAAAATTAAACTTTTTCCTTATTAATTTCATTTCTTTCATTACTGTTATTATGAATTCTTATAATGATTAATTTAAATTGAAAAAGTGATAGTTTTATACCGTGTTCTCATAAAAAATTAACGCAGGTAAATTTATTTTTAAAGTTTCAATAAATCAATGCAAACATTTGCAACCAATGACGTCATTTCAAAATTCAAATATATACTCAATTTCAATTGTAAATTAATTAATTCCTGTAATAAATAAAACATCAATGATAATGTCATGTTTACTCAGCTAATTTCTTAAGTCCATTCAATCTTTTTATTAAAACTTTGCAATTTTTTTAAAGATGAAATTACTCATTAAAATGTAAATGTCTACCTATCACTCTTTTCTTTCCTATCTCAATTTAAATTTTAAAAACGTGATGGATAAGCGATTGATTGCGTGCAACATTTTTTAAGAAGAGGGGTAATGCGTTTTCTCATATAGGGGGCAGTGCAGATTTTTTTATCTTATTTTTTTCCCCTTTTTGCTCAAGTGGAATTTAGGGCATTCTTCCAAGAATGTTCCAATGTTGATTACTCTGTAATTCGAGGGAACCAAGAAGGGGACAGTGATGGATCTCCGCTTGCACATCTCATACAATCATGGGATCCCATTTATCAACAGAACTCACTCCAGTCAAGTCGGATTTGATATCGGGGAATTTTTCCATCAACAAGAAACTCGGGTCTGCCAAGGCAATCAACGACAAAGACAAAAATACTAAACGAAAACGACTTTTACTATAATTTCAAATTGAAACCTGCTACACATGTTTCAATTTCATTTTTTGTAACAAAAAATAATAATAAAAAAAATAAATAAAAATAAATTTTAATAAACAAATAACAAAAAATAACAAAATGTTGAAAAAAAAGAAAAAAAAGGTAAATTGTTGCAAGATGTTTCCAGTTGCTTGCAGCTGCCACTAGTGAAAGATGCTTGTGTCTTTTAACGTGTTGGATTCTTGCTAAAAAGAGATGAATGGCCTGTCAATAGCCATAATACTCAACTGAGCTCTCGTAGGTTCCGTAAACCTTGTCGAACGGTACAGTGGGACCATCTGCTCAGGCTGAGATAAGAAGAAGGAAGTGAGAGTAACGAACTGGTCAATTTGATTTAATGCACGCCCATGTAAACAAGTGATTTTTATTTATGTCTTTGCTCGTGCACTGCGCCTTTCAATCACTGTCATCTTGTCGAAACAAGAGACAAGCAAAACACAAAAGACCCTCCTTTTACACAGCAAACAGATCGATTTTACCATGTGAATTAAAAATTAAATTATGACTCTACATATACAAACTTTAAACTTTCACTCCTCTTCTTCCTCGTAAAATGTACAAACTTTTTATTTTTTACAACACTAATAAAAGAAAGCAAAAAATAATAATAATAATAAAAACAGACGAAAAATAGTAAAATGAAAAATATACAAAAAAAGGTCGAATATTTGGAAAGAGTCATGCACGGGCGTCAAGTATGTTCTTGCAAGACGTACAATTTCCTTTGTAAAGAACATCCATTTCGCCACAGGAAATGACAAAGTGCCTTTTAAAATGTCATCCACAGAAAACGAGGTTGAGATTTCTTGTTTCCAGTGTTGCATCTAACTTTTTTGGCTCCAAATGGGAATTTGAACATAGCGAGGTCATTTTGACATTTATTTTTGCAACTAATTCCATTCAAAACTTATACAACGTTTTTGGCTCCGAAATGCACAAGTGGAAATTTCTCTCGGGACGTAATTACCAGCCTATTGTACTAAGATCAACGAGAAAGTTACTTAAAAAATTCTTTATTTCCCTATTCCAATCTTATGTAGAGAGGGAAAAAAATTGAGCATCATTAAGATCTGACATCGAACCCTGGATAGCAACGAACTCGTAATAAAAGCGAAAAACATTTTTGACATTAATGATGTTAAAAAAAATTGAAAAAAAAAATTTCTTTACGTCATGGAGGAAAATGAAAAATTGCTTAGATCCGAGTGTCGAAACCGGGAATATCACGAGTGAAATAAACGGACAAGACATATTTGCAGTGCTCCATATTTGGACATTTTCCAGAGAAGGAACTTACTTTTAACGAGGAGCACATGGCTCCCCCTTTGCGGCATTCTCATCTGCATACTAAAGATCAGTCTATGCTAAGGAAAGAAAAAAAGAAATTTGCTATTCAACAGATGGCTAGGTTTTCTGCCTCAACTTATTACGTAACTCAAAATACAATTTTCTTTAACGGTTGGAAAAAAAATTAAATTTATTCCATTTTTTTACGATTTTAATTCCACCTTAAACCAACGTTTTAATACCCCTTTTATCTTCATTAAATAGTAAAAACTAGCAATATTCATCAAAACCCAAAGAAATATTTACATACTTCAATAAAAGAAAAATATACTCACTACACAACTCACAAAGAGATTATGTCTAACTTTTGTGGAAACGACACACAGTTTTACAAAATGGCCACTTGTAACATCAAAGAGTACATTTTTCACGAAGAATAATTACAGTCGAACTTCCATAACTCAAATTTTCCTATATCTCGAATTTCTGTAAGTCAAATTTTTCTATAACTCCAAGTAAAATTTGGGATTTTTGAAGACTGTGAATTTCCTAATCTCGAATTTATTTGTGTTCTAAAGAGACACTTACGGACGAAGTGTATCGCGTGTTAACAACTTTAAAGAACTTTGTCGATAATCAATTTTTTAATGTACAACAATCAAACATCACTGACTATTTAAAGAAATAATATTGTTTGCTATTCAGAATTTTCTTTTTCTTTGTTTGTATTATGTATGTCATATATGTTTGTATGTACATCCATACAAAGTTTGTTGATTTCATGAAGTCAAGTATGTATTTACTGTCAATAAATTCATATGAAAACGTTATTTTACTCATTTCATAGTTATTTCTGTAACTCGAATTTTCTACATCTCGAAATTTTTTCGATGAACTATGGTGATTCGACTGTATATGACAACATCCTTTGTAGCATGTCAAGATATTAGTGCATAATTCATCAATTTTATTTCAATTCTTAAAGTGCTGCGATGTGAACTATAAATACAATAATCTCCCATGTTTAAGCCATATCCATAGTAATTATAAAACATTAGATACTAATTCTAACAAATAAATTTAATTTTATCTTTAAAAAATAAAATAAACAATAAAAATTATTAATAGTAATAAAAAGTTTAAATACATTTATACATATAAGCTCAAACACAAATTTGTGTAATTCAATCACAATTTTCAATAAAAGTAAATGTAAATATAATAATAATACTAACTCGGTTAAATACAGCTATATACCTTATTTAACCACTTACCCAGAAGAGAAAAAAAATTTATTACATTAAGAAAGAAATTTAGCCATCAGCACCGCAAAGATAAAATTCAATGGGTTATGATGATACCCTTCGCTTATCTATAGAAGCCGGATTGTTTCAAATCCGGATCTTTACTCAAAGCGTGAAATTTCCTCTGCATGCAAATGTAAAGCTACTCACTAGCATTTTTATTACAGCAACACAAAACACTCCACTAACTTAAATGCAGATATAAATAACACGTGTTACTAACAAGAATAAACAACAAACCCATGTAAATAATAAACATTACCAAGCTTCCTAATCTTAATTTCCATATAAACTAACGCACAAAGATAATGTTGAAAACTAATGTAAAAGCAAAATCAAAATTTAAATCTTCAATTTACATGTTATTTAATTTTCTTTCATCACGTGCAAAAAAAAACTCTTTTTCGCAAATATATACCTAACATTATAGCATAAATGAATTCTGTGCCATTTATTATGCAAACTTTGCTGCTTGATTTTGACTTGCAGTCACATAACAAAAGCACCAACAACAGCTTAAATTTCATATAAAAAAGTACATCAAAACTAAACTGGAATTAAATTGCGTGATGAGGTCCTTGTTCCCATACATAATTCACCCTAAAGGTTCTATTTCAATTTAAATATAAAAGAATAATAAAAAAAATGTAATATCCATCTTATGAAAAAACAAGAGAGCCCTGTCAGCTTCGAGCGTAACGTTAAAACGATTAAAACTATTTCCAATTTTCTCCCACATTCGATCGATTATAATAAAATAAAAATTAAAAAACTTTTTTTTCTTTTTACAAAAACTCTTAACAAAATTTTCTTCCGAAGGTCTCAACTAAATCCACAAGCTATTATTAAAAAAAAATTCAAAATTATTAATTAAAAGTTACATTTCTCAGTTTTGTTTGTTGAATTTTTCTTCAAATCCCTTTATGATCAGATTTCAACTTCAGCATAGCTTTTCAAGCATAGAAAAACTTTCATTTTTTTATTTTTTATTTTTTATTTTTTTAAATTTTGCTTTTAAGTCTGGAAAATGTTTTGAAGCAACGACTTAGTAAAACACTAACTTACACATGCATTCACTTCAAACATAGCTTTGCATAATATTTGAAGACACGAGATTCCATTCTGAATCATGCTGTTTATTCAGGATTACTCCCTTCCACAAATCCATTTCAAGCAGCTTAGGAATAAATCCCCTTATCTCCGCATTTTAAGTCCACGGTATTGGGCAAACATGTTCTCACTGTCTCTGCCTATCTCATAAGACACCCAACTGCTCATCACCGTTCACCCAATTGCAAATCTCTTCAACTTTATTTTTTTACGCGTCTATATAAACAAAAGTTAAAACCATAAAAAGAAAAAGCTTTCAAATTCCTCATCAATATAAATTTGAAAATATAATTCGATTCAAAAGTTATTTTCAGTCGAGTGAGAACAATTGATCTTTAAAATCATTCAGTCGAAAGAGCTGCCATGGTCGCATGAATAAGATAAAGCAGAAACTGTAAAATACAATGACAATAAACAATGTAGGAAATATTTGTTGAAAACTTTTTCAAATTCAGTGAAATAAAAAATATTTACATTTGGATTAATTTAATAATTTACAGTAGAAATAATAAAATAATATTAATTTTTTAATAATTCAACTTTTAATTTTTTAATAATTCAAATTGTAATCAAAATAATTGCTTTAATTGAATTAATTGACATGACAGAATACCTTTAATGTATTGGTAATAGGAAAAACTACAATTGTACTATCACAATGATTAACACTAGAGGAAATTCCTCCAATTTGTTTCCCTAATTGGGCGTGTGAGGGCGCGATTACTAAATTTTATGTCATCTATTGTGCAAATGCTCTTACCACATACTGCACTTTAAAACAGTAATGTACAATGTACTAGGAATCAAAACGATATTTTATTTCTGTAAATATACCATTAATTACACCAATTAAAGTCAGTTTAAGAGTTCGAAGAACCATAACCACTAAATTTAATTTTAGTTTATTTATTACC
>JAQFZN010000662.1:0-25092 GCA_034687075.1 Geophilus carpophagus
AGCATAGTTCTTGAAATTTTTGTTAAAATTTTAATTAATTTCAAATGAATTTGAGTGGAGGCAAGTAACTTGTTTACGCTTAAATGTTTAAATATTTTACCCTACTTCAAATAGAATAAAATAAATTAAAAAAATTAAAGTAGTACTATTTATTTTTCTCAAAAAACATTGATACTAATTTATACTTGTTAAGATTGAAGCTTTAACTCCATTTTTTATCAAAGTATTTATTAGCTTGTGTACAATTAATTGTACATAATCCTGTTAATCACCATAAAATTTTTAAACGAATTAAGTTCACCAAATAAAATTCATTTTCAAATATTTGAATACCAATATAATTTTTTTAAAGATCATTGTACAATTCAAATATTTTTCAAACACAAATACCCACACTCAGTTATATTTTCATAATTTCTAAAAAAAATTCAAGTTTTAAATCAAATTTACTTTTTTTAACCCAATTTAAGGTAAAAAAAAAGTACGAAAAGAAATAGAAAACAGAAAAATAACATCAATTTCAATGAAAGTGCAGCTGGATAAAGTCATTATTCAGCTTCAAGTAGAGAGAACTCTCAACCCCATATCCAGCGTGATAGTAAAGAGATAGCTGGACTTTACCACCTACAACGAAATGTAGCCATAAATCATAAAACATGAATGTTTTAGAAAGCCTTTGTGGTCATTTACGATGTTATTTGTTTCACCACATTGAATTTACCCTCTCATCCCTCCCACGGCCATTCCATTCATCGTGAGGAAGAGATGAAGTCCCACTCGAGCATCTAGGGATTCAAACCATAAGTCCACAAAAGAGTTATTATTAATTCAGGATGGCTTTTATATTCCGTTCTCTAGAGAGAAATGTACAGCGTTGCTTATGTACATTATATTCTCTAATGTTAGCAAATTTCATTTGCAACTGGTCATTTATATTTGTCAAGCCTATAGTAGGATTAGGAGAAGAATTTTTCAACTCGCAATGAAGTTGAAATGCCCAAATTTTATCATTTAAAATGCGCATTAATCCGAGTAAACGTACTCACAGATTACAAACGACTGATAGAAAGTTGAAGCAGATTTTCTTTATTAGCCAGCTGCGATTAAGTTGCACGTTAAGAGTCCAGTCACGAATTTAGACTTGTGTAGTAACAAGATAAAAAGACATGCACAAAAGATGCATTCAATTGGAAATGAGATTAGAAAAAAAATCACTGCTCACTGCTTTAGCTAACTTATCATCCATATCACACATGTTGATTACGCACAGATTTAATTAATCCGACTATTTTATCATCTAGTTTTTTAATTAGAATTAAAACCAATTTCAATATCTCGCTCAGCTGTACCACCTTCACCTACAATTTATTTGACCCTTAAATGCAGTAATACTTTGTAATCTCTAAGGCCAGCTTAATGTCATAGTCCTATGGCGTTTTAAGACCTTCGTAGACCCTTTTAAAGATTCTACGCCATATTAGACAGATTAATTTGCTCACTCAACTTACAGCTCACGAAACTTCATGGTACCTTTGCTACACTTGTTTAGCACCTTTTATTTATCTTTTTCATCCCCGTATACATTTTTCCAAGAGTTCGATGTTTGATATAAAATTTTCTATGTTTGATATAAAACAACAACCACGAGCGCGATCCATTTATTTAAATTCATACTTGTCGTCGTCATAAATAGAATTTATGCCAAATTGCTTACGAAAAAAATAAAAACAATTAAAAAAACCGTTATATATACAGCATGTAAAAAAATAGAAACAACTAAACAATTAATGAGTTTTTAAATTGAATGTATATCAATGCACGAATTCAATTTACATCGACTTGATTTTGTTGCAACATTTCTTTTTATACTAGTAATATAACGGTTTATTAAATGACAGTAAAAATGATAAATGAATAAACGCTGTGGATGAAAGTGGCATCTGCCACCGTCATCCCACATCCCCCGCTTCATACTGATTTATTTTGGCGTTTCGCACGGTAGGTTTAGGGTGAATTACGCGGATAAATTCTCTTCCGAAATGCCATCTGTGTTTGGGGTCGTGATGATGAATTCACATATTGACCAAAATCTTCTTGGCACTAGTTCCGGCATGCGCATCATTCAGAGAAACGAAAAAGAGCGAGAGAAGAGCACTAGATAAATGAGGAAGAAAAAAATTCCAATGACAATCTTGAGCAGTTGTGCTCTATATATTCGGTTTAAGTCATAAGTTTCTTGGTTTCAGATTCCATATACTTGTATTTTATACAATAGATGAAGAATTTTGATAGAGATAGCAGTGTGCTTTTCATCGTCATTAATTGAAGTCGACGATAAGGATTCTCCTTTTCCTTCCGCGAACGTACTCGGCCATCGTGTTCGTTATCTACGGGGAACCAGAGGAAAGTAATGAGTTGGAAAGTGCAGAACTCTAACTTCACTTCAAAGATGAGGGAGCAAAAGACCTCCTTCTTTGCACAAGCGTCTTTGGAAAGTGTCCAAAGAAGAGTTCAATATCAATTTATAATAGAGGAAAAAAAAATATTTGAGGGGAAAAGTTCACGTCATCTGATAACTGCAATGGGTCCCATTTGAAAAGTTCAAGTGCTATTTTTATTTGTAATTCGTAATTGAAAACCAAAATAGCTTGAGGTTTGTAATAAAAATTTGTAAAGTAAAGGAAAAATTTAATTGATTTTTTTTCTTTTATACATCTTTTGTTCAAACTCTAATTTTTGTCTGCTCGTGATGAGCTTTGAATTTAAATTGGATTTTACATTCAGATGGTGGCAGATGTGGGAGGAAAATGTAGCATCGTGTTGATGATTTGATGCACAATAAAGAAAAAGGAAATTAAATTTTTTTCTCGTGGAATGGATTTTTTTTTAACTTCAAGTTACTAGTCAAATCAATTATATAGAGCTCTCTTTTAATTTTAGACTACCTCAACAGTCTTGCCCATAAGAGATCGGAAGTCGAAGGCGAAGGGGAAAGAAATGATCACAGATTTAAACACAGAAGCGTGGAATCAAGTAAGCTAATTCAACTTCTAGTGCCAAGGCTGAATAAGTACTGCATCGCTATTACTTTTCTCTATACCTTAAGACATTCTTAGTATGAATAAAGTGGAGAGCAGTATTAATGTAAGAGCAATTTTTTTCTATGAATTGCAGTAATTAAGTTTGCTGAATAAATTAATAATTGCGTTTCAAAGCAATTTCTTCATTTTTCTTAAGGTTTTATTTAATTTTCATGAATTAAAAGCTAATAAATTTCGAAGTAAACAAGAAAGTTAATTCCAAATATTAAAAACATTTACTCAACTTGAAACTAAAACTAAATTATTTTATTTACCAAAATTTGAAATAAAATCGTTAAAGATTCAAGACATCTGCAATATTTCAAGCATTAATTCCATTTTTATTCATACTATTTATCGTTTTTATCGCAAATGTCTATTGTCCTATTAGCACCATTAATACGTAATTGTACATATGTAACACAGCGAAATCACTTAAAGGTACCCCAAATCGACGTCACATGTCTTGTTGCATGTTGGGCGAAATGGCTGGTGATAAAGGTTTCCATTGCTTTGTCGATTACTACGCAGCACGCATCGTTATGCGCAATCGCAATCGCGCTCATAATCGAAAGATGGGCTTTTATGGTCGTTACCGTTCTCCAAACTACGGTCATCATCTGATGAAGACGTTCGAACGCTGCGTCCAAGGACAAGGTGCCATTTTTCACAAATGCTGTCATCTAGCAACGCTCGAACGACAGGAGGATGCAAGATACAGGGTTCATACTCACAACCGAACCAAAGGAAACCACAGCAATCACACCAATGTCAACATCAATGCCACTAATGATGCTAATGTCACCATGACATATGAGGAGACAGATGATGATAAAATTGAACTAGAGGATCTTATTTGAGACAAATAATTTGAAAACTGAGTGCCAATAGCAGTTCAATTTTATTTTGATTTTTTAATTTTTTTTCTATTCGCAAGTTTGTTAAAATTTACATTTCAAACTGTTTTTCAAATTATTGTTAGATGTTTCTATCAACTGTAATAATTTTTCAATCATCTTTAAACTTGTTGTATATCATGACATGGATTAATCATTGTTAGTTTTTCTTTTTATATATATAAATATATATATGTCATTTGTTTTAAGAATAAAACCCAATCCCGTTTTCACATTTGTAAATTTCAATTTGATCAAAACCACTTTGTTTTGTGGTTTGTTCTTCCTTCGGGAATACTGAGTCCTACGAGCAACCAAACTCGGGTTGTTAAATCTTCTCAAATCTGTAATTCGACCTTTCTCTTCCGGGAAGATAGCAACGACCCATAGTCTTTTCAGAACAAACCAATGTCATTTGAATTGAACTGCAGTTCTTTACATCCTTTTGTAATCAATTTCTTCCTAGAAATTCTTTTACACTTCTTTTAAAAATCACAACAATTATTTCAAAAAGCATAACGGAAAAAAATATTTTCTTTTCATCAAAAACATTTTAATAATAATACAAGTAATAATAATAATGTTTTTCCATAAAATAAAAAAATTATTAGAAATTGAATTTTTTTTTTGTTTTGCAAGATAAGTTAATCAACTGCCACTAGATGGTATCGTTTTTCAAAATGAAAGAAACAAACACAAAACCCTGAACTCGCTGGCTTAGATCCATTTACTCTTATTAATGTTGCTAAGTAACAGACCACTATCATGTTATAATCTAATTTGTACTCTTGATGTCTGTTTTAAATGCTAAATTATTTCTAAAAGACAATTAAGTAGTTTTTCAAAATATTCCTATTTAACTGATTTAATAAAAATTATAAATAAACAAAACTCGAAAAAATTATATCAGTTAAGATTATTGAATTATTAGCTGAGAACTATTTCAATGAAATTGAAATGATTGCACATTTAGTCTAATAAGCTTCTAATCACAATAAGCTTGTTCTTCTAGTTAGGGAATGCATAAGAAAAACCAATCGCCATCAATACTGAGATCATGTGATCTTTAGCTCTTACATTCACTAGATAAAACTTCCCGTTAAATACAGATAAATGTGATGCTTCTGTATCAAAATAATCTTTATAACCCTCTTTAAACTTTATTAAATAATCCAAGAATTTAAAGACTTCTTATCAATTTATTAAATTATTTATTTAGTTCAGTATTAAAATCTCTTTTTTCTGTATTTTGAATGGCATTTTGCCATTCAAGTTTTCATCAAAGTCACGTTTTGGCAGGCAGTACTTACTCGACTCTCCAACTTCAAGTGTACAGAGTATTTGACCATGAGAGTTTCGTAACGAGTCTCATATCGCGAGATGAATTATTCAGATAAATTTTACAATTTTCCACAAAAGTGCACTATCGATCTCAAGTGAATACAATAAATTATTCACTAATATATGTTACAATACCATCATTAAAGTAAAAAAAATAAAAAGTCTATTACAATAACCGTAAACTTTAAACGAAACATCAAACTAAAATCATAGTAAGAGATTTTGTTTCTTGGCAAGCCATAGCAACACCTAATGTCATAAAGAGTCAGCAACTTTTGACAAGACAAGAAAATCTAGATACCCGTATCTCTTTTAGCTTGCCTGCAGCACAAGCTGGCAATGTCCCCAGATATAACCCCAAAGAAATAAAAGTTAAAGTTATATTTTATCTCCCAAACTACTTGCAATAAACATAAACATAGCTCATATTGTAAAATATAATTTTTTTTTCTTTTCTAATATCTAAAAAATTATTTTTCAAAACTTTTCATTGATCCCGAAATACGAGATAAGATATCTGCTCTTATTTCATTCACGTTACATGTTTCAAAATGAAATGATTTATAGTAAAGGTATAAATATATATTAACGTTCACTGATGAGTGATGTTGGTATTTTATTACCATATCAGCTCTACGACTGACACTCATTGGTTCAATTCCCAATTTTAGCATATTATATAAATAGTATTTATATATTATTTTCTAAAGAAACAAATTTTATTGACAAACTTTGCAGGCCTGCAAGAGTTCACTTAAGATAGTAAATCCATTTATATCAGACACTCTGACAACACTTAATGATAAAGTGCTATAAATTAAAAGCCATATAGATTTTTATGGTTGCGAAAAATTGAGAAATATTTCTTAAAATATCTCATTAACGGATCTCATTTATGACGTGCCAATTATTAGTTTTGATAAAAATTTTATTCTAGTTATTACAGTTATCTCTAATTTCATCTGAAAACGTAAGTAAATAGTAATGTGATATCATATTTACGGTTTATATTATCAGTCTAACTACGTCCACGCAATTGCGAGATCAGATTTCTTAGTTATTACTAATCTTGAATCCGAATTTAAATAAGATTGTTAACAAACCTAATTTATCCAAAAAAGTTATTTTGGGATACTTTTAATATCCTTAATTGCGTAATCAAATAGTTAAAACAAATGTTGTTTGGTTGCGATTTTGAATTGTTATTAAAATGTTGCACTTACATTGCATCGAATTATCTTTCTAGCCACAATATAAAGTTGGGGAATGTGCCAACTTCCTTGTTGTCCAGTTTCCAGATGATGGCGCTCTTATCAGTGCTTAGAGACAAGTTTTGGCATGGTTTTTCATTTCTAGACGTACTCTGCAATGCAGTTTCAATTTACAGTTTTCATCTTCAACCTATAAAACACACCCAAATAACAAAATTATAATTTTTTTTTATAAATAATAAATAAATAAATAAAAGTGACATAAAAACAATTATTGTATCAGTTTTATTATTGTAAAATTTAATCCTTTAATCCCTTTATTCCGTTCTGAAACATTAAATTTCAGCTACAACAGTGACATCATAATAAAAACCAAGCCCTCTACATGAAAAATTCTATTCAAGTCCATAAAAATGCGCGCCCAATTCGTCATTCATCAAATTATCCGAAAAAAAAATAATAACAAAAAAATTTCATAACGACAGGAATTCAAATTTCCATTAAACATATTTAATTAAATTTTTTATTTTCAAAAACAAAAAATTCAATAAATAATTTCCATATTCTAAGTCTGAAGTTTCACAATATGTACCAAACTCTGGAATAAAAACAACAGTCCAAAGGGTACGGAATAATTTCAATAGAAATTTGATACTTTGCATTCACATCCTACGTACTCGTGCTAATACACCCTTAGCTAAATACCAAGAGTGAACATCAAAATGTCAACAGTATACGAAAAAGGGAGTGGAAGAAAACGATAAGATCCAATTATGTTGTATGACGCTATTTTATGAACGAGCCGGCCCACGCATCTGTGAGAGGGGAGATTGAGAAATCGAGTCACGTGATTTTACTCACTACATCAGACGTCTGAATAGTGCAGGAGTTAAGCACGTACAGTCACCGATCAAACCAGACTCGCCTATAAAAGCAGGCTACTTACATCAACTTACTATGGACAAAAAGTGTACAAGGTGATATATTCACCACAGCTCAACACTAAAATTCAAGTTCGTCAAAACAATATTTCATCAATTAATCAAAGGTAATTAATTTACAATTTTGTATATGCATTTTCTGTAGTAAAATTTAAATGTTTATGTATCTTCTCTAACACGGTGTACTACCCCTTGTATAAATTTTAAATCGCTTTACACATCAGTGTTTTTAGCTATTTCTAGAGCATCCTAGTGCATCCGGTTTTTGCTCACACATAGTCCCACGCTCCCATCTTGATCCTTCTGCCCCTTAACCATATTTCACGCATTGCATTCCATTCATGCCACATTGAGTGACCTTGGCACTGAACTATTTACTAAAATATTTCCCAATTATTCAATAATAAATCTTTATTATTTTTTTAAGAAAATAAATTTCCTGTTACCTTTTCCCTTATATATGTATATATTTTAATTTCCTGTACCGCTTTAAAGTTCAGATGCTTATTATTAGGTTCATCATATGTTTAACATGTGTGATGACTGATGAATTTGTTACTATGTATGGACGTATGTGGTCAGCAAGAGAGAAAGAGACTACCAATTACTTTAAAAGCAAAGGTTAGACATAAATAGATAAGGAGATGTCATTGCATTCTTGGACAGAATAGATTAATATTGATAAGATGAAAAGATAAAATAGCAAGTTAAATCTTTTGTAGTTTTTATGGGAACTTTTTTTTATATAATTAATTCAATTTATAATTTAATAATAAATAATAGTTTGACAGGTACAAGCTGTCAATGAACTTCACAATAGAATTCGTTATAAATTCCATTTTAAATACATAAATAATTTTTTTTTCTTATTTAGTTATATTTGTCAATGTAATTATTTATAATTATAAACTATATAAAATATTTATATGTAAATTAAAATAAGAGGTTAAACTAAAACCAGTTATTAGACTGAAAAGGGCACAATCAACTAAGATCATGTTTTGAATTTTATTTTTTATATTTTAAAAAAACTCTTATCTAAAGCAAACAGAAGTAGATATAAAGTTGCTGAATGCACTTAATGACTTTTAGAAATTCCAGATAAGGTATTATCAATTAATTTCTGCTTATTTAATACCGTAATTAATACACCAATTAATCAAAGTACATAGTTTCACGAAAACATAAATTAACCATCATTATTTTATCTCCTTTTACAGTGTCAACATCATGTTTTTAGTAGGTCTCGTGTTTATGATCCTAACATTTTTCGGGGAAGGAGAAACGTGTACATGTCTTCCAGCCCATCCACAGGCACATTATTGCCAGTCAGATTACGGTAGGCATCCGCTTAGCAATTTACCATAATTTGTTTAAGTTCAATTTCCTTATTTGAACACGCTTCCTGTGATAGTGACCTATTAAAGATGCGCAGCTCAGACGAGTGTATTTACATTTAAAATATAAATATTCAAATGTTTTGTCATATAAAATTGAATAAATGTTCTTTCTACCTGAGTAATCTGATACGTGACAAGTAAATTGAATGATTCAGTAGTTCTAGTAGTGTGAAATTGCACACGCAAAAAAGGAATTGCATTTATGCTTTAACAAGAATTGAACTTTTTTTATCTTAAATAAACCGTTTACACATTCTTGACAAGGGTGTGTCCTAAACCTACACACCGCAAAAAGGAAACGTTGGTTTGACCTTCAACTTACAACTAGTTTCGGAAAAATTGAATTATTAATGTCAGGTGTAAAAGCACAGTCATTTCTTTGAATTCCCACACCCATACCTTAGGAAATACATTCAACTCTTTCTCTCTTCTTACAGTTTTGCTTGTTAAGGTCATCAACAGTACAATTGTGCATAACGATCATGGAGGTGATAGGACGTTTGAAGTTACGATCAAAAAGTCATTCAAGGTAAAAAAAAAATTAATAATAAATTAATAATAATTAAATAAAAGAAATCAATTAACCATCTACAGCCAGATGGTTTATATATTTTTATTTAAATAACTGACAAACTGATAGTGATCTGATTGGCTCTTCTGATGTGGCTAGGTGAGGTGATGTTTGGTTTAGTCTACATCTTTATTTATTCAAATTAAAGCTTGAATAACAAGCCTAACTTTGAGCCAATTCAATAACAGAGCTCAGGATTTGATTACTAATACATTTGCATAAATCAATTAAATAAACATGTAATTTTATTTAGCAATCAAAAGTCACTGTCAAGCATTTGAAATAAAAATATGCCGTCTCATACTGTATGATGACTAGCATCAGCTTGATGATATGTGTAAAGTTATGTGATATTAAATGTAATTTGCATAATTATTTTATAGGCAAATGAGAAGATTAATTTGGTTATGAAAAATGGATTGATTTGGACACCAAGATATGACAGTGTGTGTGGTATAAATTTGAAACTAGACGGAAAGTATTTGGTAACAGGAAAAATAGAAAATGGCAAGGCAACAATCAGTTCTTGTAATTATTATGAAGAATGGTCAAATCTCACTCCAAAGCAAAGAAAAGGATTTAAACTTCTATACAAACTTGGATGCGAGTGCAAGGTACAGATTAACTTTAAATTTCCCATCTTACATTCTCAATTTAAGTGTAATTTGATATTATGAAACTATATTTGACTATTATAAGGAAGTGATTCATAATATTTTAGGAGTTATGACCTTTTACCCTTGAGAAAGAGCTTTTGGCGTGAAAAAATTGCTTGAGCAAATGTCACCAAAAGTTAATAAGTATATTATACTTTAATTTAAAATTTTTATGTGCCAAACTGTCACCTTAAAAGTCCTTAAAGCAACTTTGTGCTGGAGAAAAAACCCAACACCTCAATGTCTAGACAGTTGGTTATAAATTGATAGTTAAATCTTAAGAAGGATATATGGATAAAGTGATAAGATTCCACATTGCAAAGGGTTGTTAAAGATGAAAGAAGCAGCCAAGCGATTTACATAATCACCATCTTGGGATTGTGACGATATATTTTATCTAACTTGAAAAGAGGTATGAATATCCCTATTTGGATATCTTCTTGTACCTTGGTTGTAACTTACTGTTTTCATACAATTTAAACTTTGTGTACATATTTGTACATCATTTTTAAGATTGTAATATTTATGTGGGAAGCATAAACAGACTCATCTTATGAGTTTTATCCGAACTTACTGTCAAATCTGGACATTTGATCAATAAGGATATGGTTCAATTTTTATGAAACAGTAAGCTAAGCAAGTTTAATCTAACATACTTGTTGCATTTTGTTTTGAAAGTAATTTATTACTTATCAATTATGTGTACGAAAATATAAGATAATTTAAAAATATTATTTCTTGTAGATTGCACATTGTCCAGTGACAAGACGAGCACCAAACTGCGTCGTTAATTCAAACACGTGCGCCTGGAATACAGCATGGGACAGAGATGGAGATTGTCAAAAAGGATACTCTATCTGTATGAGACAAGAAACTGGACACTGCCAATGGAATACCAGTCGTGCTTACAAGCAATGCCTTAAGGAGAGGGAATTAAAGAAAAAGGAACGTCAACGACTGGAACCATGATTTCCACAGTGGTTGTAGAAAAACTGATAACTATAACATGATTGTGCATTTAAGAAAATGTTGATATAAAAGTGACTCAACAGAAGTTTAACATGTTATTGATTATAAGGGCCTTAAAAAGCTCTAAATAACAAAAAATCCACAATATATGAAATCCAGTTACAAGCAACTAGTACAAAAAGCTAATAAAACTGCTCAAGTTGTTTTTTATAAGCTAATTTTTGTATTCTATATAGTTTAATTTATTATTAGTTTTTTTTATTTATTATATAAAAATGTGAAAATCATATCATTTTGTTTCATTAATAAATAGTAGTTGTCAGGATTACATACGAATACCGTACAAATAGTTCGAAAATTTGCATAATTTTTAACACATTTTTAATTTCACACACATTTTGCTTTAGTTACATAAAATGTTTATTAATTTAGTGAAAAACTTATCCTAAATCCCATTAAGTAGGCGTAATTCTTGAAGGACAGCGTACAACACAAAATGGTCAAAAAAACTCTCCATCTAAGACTATTAATTGCACCACAAAATGTCACTCTTATTTCGTAAGTAAAACAATGAACAAGCAGAAAACAATTACATTCCAAAAGCATCACATACAGAACCAATTTAGAATCCAAGGACAATTAAACAAAGCAAAGTTTTTTTAAAAGAAAGGAAAAATTGAGCTTACATGAGATGTCAAGTAAAAGATACTAACCTTGCAGCCGCCAAGACTCTTATTCGATTACATTAAGCTTGTCATGAAAGTGGAATTTCTTTAAAAGGGTTTCTTTTTCCATTCCTTGACATACATATTTATTATCTTGACAAATTATTTGCATCTGTTCACACAAATTGCAGCTGAAGAACCATCGTGTGCTTTCACTTTCTTTTCAATTGAAAATAAAATAGAATCCGTTTCTTTGCCAAAGAAAAGAGCTCACAGAAAAAGTTCCGAATTTTCGCCAAGAGAAATAAACAAAGTAGTACCGAAGGAAAAACTAGTGGACAAAAAATAATAGTACAAATTATACTGTACTATGTAAAAAAAAACTGTCTAGACATAAAGTTAGATGTCGATTCATAGACCACTTACTAATAAGTATCAAGTTTATAAGACGAATCACATTTTTAAAATGTGTTCTAATTTATAATGCAAATTTGTAATTGTGGTTCGATTTAAATATTGTAGTGAGAACTTCTCACAGAAAATGCAAATTTATCTACTCGAATAAATTAATAAATTAAAAAATTAAAAATCTAGAAAAATCCAATAAAATGTAGGTAAACCAAAAAAAATAACAAAATAACTTAAATGTCATCATTTTATTTACGAAAATTGTTTTGTCGCATTAATTAAAGAATCAGTGATTGTCAATTTATAAATCAAAGCGATTAATTACATATACATTGGTCATAAGTAGTCATTTAAAATTTGTACAATAATATAAAAACATTCCGTGATGGAAATTACACTAAAATTTGCTTTTGTAATGATTTACTTTATTTAAATACCTACTTAATTATCATTACCATCAAAAGTCAAAAACAAATCACTTTTTTACACAAAAGAAAACCATATAAAACTATGGCAGATTAAATTAGAAAAAAATCTTCAAAAAATGTACATTAACTTACAAACTGCAAAGCAAAAATTAAAAATATCACTTTGATTTCGATACGAAACACTTCAAAAATAATTTTAAAAAAAAATTGCAGTTTCAAAACAGTAAAAAAATTAAAAAATCACACATCAGGCGGTATAACCGGTGATGGCGGCGGAGGATATGGATTAAAACTACTCCTTTCAGTCATTGGAGATGGCGGATAACTTCCATCATTAAAATCAGACAAATATCCGCTTCTAGGTGTGGGTGGAGGAGGCAATGGACCACCTTTTTTACCCATATGCCTATAACTCTGCTGTCTGTATCTTGTACTATAATAAGGTTCGCTATCCTCACAAACATCCGTCGAACATGGCGTCGGTGGTGGATTCGGATAATACCTATATCCTCTAGGCAAAGGTGATTGTGACCGTCGATACACCGTTCCCTGTGACGTGACAGGACTTGGAGGTGGATTCAAAGTCTCATGGGGATAATTAGTTGTGCTCGAACTCGAACTTGAAGCACCCGTTACGTAATTCCTATCATAACTACTTAAATTTCCCGGATGTAAAACACTCCCACTTCTATACTGTCTGCTCGGTCTAGAAACTGAAGACGAAGCACGAATTAATGTCGGCACCATTAACGTCGTCTGCGGTGTAATCATATTAACCGCTTCATCCATTTCGCCATTTACCTCCGACGATTTTCTTTTGCAGTAACGAACTATAAGAACCGCAATTATTATAACAAATATAAAACACACTGCTAATCCTATGATCAGTTCTATGCTCGGATTGTTGTTATTAGTTTCGTTTCGCTCGTAGCCCAACGAGCAAGGATGTTTTTCATCCGATTCGTCCAGACAATCCATTTTTCCATCACATACTAATGCCTTTGAGATGCATTCGTTTGAATTTCGGCAATGAAATTCATCATTTCTGCAACAGCCTTTTTCATCACTTTCGTCATCACATGACTTAGACCCATCACAAACAAGTTTTACATCTATGCATTGACCACTCAAACACCTAAACTGTCCCTCTGTGCATGGTAAACAATCAACTTCATCCGATTTATCTTCGCATTCAACTCGTCCGTCGCATCTCCAAACGCTTGGAATGCAATCGATCGATCCCGTTTCGCAAGTAAATTGATCCGGATTACAGGTCGGTGGTTCGTCGCACGTTTTATCATCATCTAATGTCACTAATGTATTAGGACATGAACACCGATAATTATTATTCTTTTCCTCAGAAACGATGCATAAATGCGAACATTGACCGTTATCTTTAAAACACGGATTAGCATGAAAATCAATAATTCGATCGACAACTATTAAATCGCTTAAATATTGACTTTTGCCTGGAATCGATAAAAACCTTTCTCTATTTTCACCAGTTAATTTATCAGCTCTTTCGATCATTCTTTTTTCTTGATCCACCCAATACAGATACTTCCCGTGAACAGACAGTGAGATAGGTTGATGATTCAATTCAGATTTTACCAATATTTTCCTATTAGCGCCATTAATGTCAGCCATTTCAATGTATCGTGACTCGATCCAAAAGAGTAAATCTCTTTCCGTATCAATCGCTAACGATCCCAATTGATCCAACTCTGTAGTAAATAATGCAGTTCGATGAAGCCCATCCAAAGACGCCCTTTCAATTTGTGGTGGAGTTGCAACGTTTGTCCAGAAAATTAACCCCTTCATCGGATGAAGCACGATTGAGCGTGGTTTCTGATCCGCACCGCTAACGATCACTCCAATAGAGGTCATGTCCAAACGTGTAACGTTAATTACATTATTTTTCGCACAAGTCCAATATAATGTACGAGTGTATGGATCTATTGCTATGTCAAAGGGTTGAAATGTATCACCTGAATTTGGTACAACAGTTGTAACCATAGTTCCATTATCCATAGCTCGTCGTATCGATGGCGTCTTTCCATCGATCCAATAAATAAATCTGCCTTGTTGATCATACGATAATGCCTTAATATTCTTCAACCCGTGAATTGGAAGAACAATATCGAGTGATTCTTCATCACCAACTACAACTCTGCTTATAGTATTTTTTTGACTGAAGAGTAGAAAGGTCTCGGGAGCTATAATAAAAATTATTAAATAAACAAACAATTAATTCGATTTAAAAATTTAAAAAATTATTTTTTAATTACCAATGCAACTCTTATTATCCTTATCTAAGGTGTAATGTGTTGGACATGCGCAATGATTTTGAATAATGTGTCGTAAACCAGTCAAAGGCTGTGCTAAACACAGGTGCGTACATCCACCATTGCCTCCTGCACATAAATTCCAACCAGATTGTCTGGATGAATGAAATACGTGAATGTCCATTATGAAGTCCAAGTGACCCTGAATTCTTGTTCGATTTTCTCCAGTGCTCTTATTAGCTCTTTCAATGCTTCTTGTTTTCCAATCAGTCCAATACAAATAATCTTGATATTGTGTTAATCCAAATGGATTAGGAAGATCAGTGGTAACTATTGTAGCTCGATAACTTCCTAAAATATGAAATAATCGTAAATTAAAATAATATTTGTTAAGTTAGTAAATGATTTTAAATTCTAACCACTTAAATCTGCAGCTTCGATAACATTCGTATCAATATTTGCCCAATACATCTTTTTATCAGTATAATCAATCGTAAGCCCGTTTGCACGTCCAACAACACTTATCAAAACACTCCTTTGTGTACCATCCATAGCTGCACGTTCAATTCGTGGATTTGCCACACTCCAATCACTCCAATAAATATAACTAAAAATAATTTCAAAATATGTAATTAATATTATGTTTACATTTTATAAATTGTAATTTAATTCGTACCCATCTCCTGGATCAAGAGTAATCGACCTCGGACTTTCAACATCTTTCCATACGATAATCTTTCTCGAACTTCCATCCAATCTTGCAACCTCAATACGATTCAGCCCCATGTCAGCCCAATAAAGATTATGAGCAACCCAATCAACGGCCATTCCTTCGGGATAATCAAGACCGAATTCAACTATGTGTTCTAGATTACTTCCATTCATAAAAGCACGGCTAATAGACTGAAAATAAAATTAATATAAATAAATTGAATAAAAATTTACAACAATGTTTTTAAAATACCTTCAAAACTGTATCAGTCCAATAAATCCGATTGTCATTAATATCAAAATCCAAGGCACTTGGTTCCTTAACTCCAGCTAAAGGTATAACAACATCATTATGATTAGTTTCTAAAGATATTCTTCTAATATCAGCTTTTCTGGAGAATAATAAAAAGGCTTCTGGTAATATACAAGTTCGTTCATTGCTAGTCAACTCCAATCCCATTGGACAGGCACAAATGTAGGTTCCATTAGGTCTGTATAAACATAAATGACTGCATTCTCCATTGTCAACAGCACACGGATTATCCCCTTTCACTTGAAGCATATCCACAGCTTTGAGTCCCATTAAATCAGGTAATTGATCTACAATCACTTGTCTCTTGTCACCAGTCACTTTATGAACCCTTTCTATAGATCTTCTTTGCCAGTCAGTCCAATAAACGTAATCTCCTAATAAACTGAACCCGAAAATATGTGGTAGATGATCGGAAACCAATTCCCTCCTTTCGGATCCATCAACGTGTGCGTATTCAATTTTATCAGTTTTCGCGTCACCCCAATAAATTTTCTGATTTTCGTAGTCAAGAGCAAGTCCATTTGGCCATCCTAAGCCCGATTCGATAATTACTTGTCGATCAGTTCCATCCAAAGCTGCTCGTTCAATTTTTGGTTTTCTTCCCCAATCAGTCCAGTAGATCCATCCTTCTTGAGGATCAACAACAATTGCTCGTGGCTCTTCAAGTGCTTCTGTAACTAACACTCGCCGACTGGTACCATTTAATCTCGCAACTTCGATGCGATCAGTACCAGTGTCCGTCCAATATAAATTTCTTGCAACCCAATCTACAGCGATTCCGTCTGGATGATCAACTTCAGTCACAATTAAATCTTCTTGATCTTTAAAAAAATTAATAAAATTTTAAATGTTTTAGATCACAATTCTTTATATATTATTAAAACATAATTCGTTATAAATTATTAAAACGTAATTCGTTATAAATTATTAAAACATAATTCTTTATAAATTATTAAAATCATAATTCTTTATAAATTATTAAAATCATAATTCTTTATAAATTATTAAAATCATAATTCTTTAAGAATTTTTAAAATCATAATTTTTTAAGAATTTTTAAAATCATAATTTTTTAAGAATTTTTAAAATCATAATTCTTTAAGAATTTTTAAAATCATAATTCTTTAAGAATTTTTAAAATCATAATTATTTATAAATTTTTAAAATCATAATTATTTATAAATTTTTAAAATTATAATTATTTATAAATTTTTAAAATCATAATTATTTATAAATTTTTAAAATCATAATTATTTATAAATTTCATAGAAAAACAATTACTTGATCCGTCTAATCCACATCGTCGAATAACAAGTGCTTCATCATCTGTCCAATAAACCTGTTTATCGACAGGGTCATAATCTATAGCCACCGCATGCTTAATCCCATCTAATTCCAACACTACATCCGTATAATCGCTCGTGTCAAGCGATATTCTTCTCAAATCTGGTCTTCGAGCAAGTAATAAAATCTGCTGCGACCCTAAAATTAATAAACAAAATTAATTTAATATTTTTTGACATTTTTTTTTATACTAAATTTACCATTAGCACAGGTAGAATTATCTTCAAGTAACTTAACGCCCGTAGGACAAGCACAGGAAAATTTCTTTCCTTTTGGTGATAATAAACACAAATGTGAACATCCGCCATTATCAATATCACAAGGTGTAGCTGCTTTTGGTTGTCTCTCGGCAGAATAAGCATGTATATCCATTGGAGTTAATGTGTTTCCTAATACAATCCTACGTTGAGTACCAGTCCTTTTATTACACATATGAATAGATCTTGTCTGCCAATCGGTCCAATATAAAATGTCGCCTTGTACAGTTAATGCAAATGGGTGAGGCAAATCCCCTTTAATTACTGTCTGTCTATTTTCGCCATTAAAATCAATGCTGCTTATGAAATTTAATCTTCCGTCAGCCCAATAAACACTGCAATTAAATTAATATTTTTTAATTTTAAAAAATTGGAAAAATTAATTAAATTTATTATTTAATACCGTTTAGTATCATAGTCAACTGTCAGTCCGTTAGGCCAATAAATATCCGTATTAATTATCACTGATCGTGTTGAAGGGTCACCATCCATTGCTGCTCTTTCTATTTTCGGTCCTTCACCCCAATCTGTCCAGAACATCAATCTGCAAGTCAAAATAAAATTCAATAATATTAAATATGATTCAATTAATATCTAACTCTGAACAATTGTATTTAAATATCGGATCCTTTTGCAAATTTAAAAATTTGCTTGTATTTTTTACATCACAATACGAAGTAAATTACAGATTCTTTTAAAATTAGTATCACTCAGTTTAAAAGTCACGTATTTAAATAAAATTTAAATTAATTTTACCAACGCTTTAAATCTGTGTGCCATTTTGATTACATTTTATTTATTTATTCATTCAAATGCATTGATTATTCAAAGTTTCACAATTTTAATTTTGTTTAAATATAATTTCATAACTAACAGTGTGATGAGAAGAATTTTGAATTATAAACCGCACGTTAAATATTAAAATTCAAAGTGCACAACATACTTTACATTTACAAGCTTAGCAGAAATGTTCAGAATTGAAATTATCAAATTTGCATTTGATTCAAATATTTAATACATTTGCAAGCAACTTTTATTCAGTGAATAACTCTAATATATTTTTACCCTTCCATAGGCACTAATGCAATTGCCCGAGGTTGATCAACATCATCCCAGAAGAGAACTTTTCGATCAGATCCATCCAAATGACTAACTTCGATTCTATTTGCTTCAGAATCGCTCCAATAAAGTTTTTTCGTGAGCCAATCGCAAGCTAGCCCATCCGGAGACATCAAACCCGTAGAGATTACACTTGTTTCGATTCCTGATTCATTTAAGGAAGTCCTTTTTATCATTTCCAAGTTAATATCGGTCCAGAAAACCATCGAGTCTATATAGAGAAAATCAACTGCTGCAGCTTCTTCTAAATGACTTACAATCACCGCACTCGTATTTCCTCGCGGTCGTTGTACATCGACTATACGAATATCTCTTCGGTTGGCGAAGAGAAGAAACTGAGATCCTGTTACTGTGGAATAGAAAATAAAAAAAATTTAGAAAATAAATCAATTTTATTTTATTTTTACAGATACATTTAAATCTATGATTTTATTAGGTTTTATTTATCACAATAAAATTTTTAACAATATTATCAGGAAAAATTTACCTTTTATTATTGTTTTATTATGTTTTAAATAAAAATTTACTTGTTTTTATAACCTTTTAGAAAAAGCTTAGTAAACAAATACATTAAACATGTTGAATTTGCAGTTAAAAATAAGATAAAAATTAATTCCAAATATGATATCAATTGAAAATAAACCTCCCTAGTAGCTCAATCTAATCAAAGTTAATTCCCTTGTAAGCAAACATGATTGCTTTAATCAAACAAACATGTCGTCGTTTCTTGTGTGTGCCGATTAAACATCTAATTTTAAATTTCGAAAAAAAAGTGATAAAAACTCTCAACAAACTAAATTTATTAAAAAAATTACCTTTAATCAAACCGAAACTAACATTCCCACACATATTTGTGAACATTAAGATAAACCGATAACTTTTATCAAACACCTGCACTTAAATTTTTTTTTTACTTTCTAAATGCAAACAAAAATTGATTTTAAAAAAAAAATAAACCAAACTGCTATAAATCAACTGACATTAAGCTTAATTTCTTGTTTCTTTTTGTTAAAAACTCCCCTAAAATTTTTTCTTTTCAAAACACACCTCCCATCACTTCACTTTTACATACACATAAATTGAAAGAAAAAAGGAGAAAAAAAAACATGGCAGATGGCAATGGGTGAGCCAAGCAAACCAAACCAACCTAACACTCCCGCAGGGAAACCGCCAACATCAAAGAAATGCCGAAAAGCAAAAGTATGGGAGGGACATTATTATTCACGTGCCCTTTATTAATCACAATTAAAAGGGCACACCTCCCGAATCTAAAGAACTTTCGGGTCAAAAGGAAAAGGCTGAGAAAGAAGACTTTTAGCACGTTGTGTAATCGCATGTTGGATCGAGTTACAAACGTTTTCCTAACGGTTTATCATTATTTTGTATGCGTATTAAAATTTATTAAATATACATGTTTTAGTTAAAATTTATATTCTTAGAACTGAAAATTGATTTTTGTTACTGTTTGTAAATTAATTTTCGATTTTTTCATTTATTTTATTTTTAAATTAATTTTATGTGTATAACCCGCGGGTTATACGAATTAAAAGCTTGAAATTCGCTTTTCTGGATTACATGACCTACAAGTTGAATTTAGTGCTTGTTATCTGCGAGTTCCCAAAGGTCAAAAGTAGGGTTAGGGTTATGTGCGTGAAAATACTAAATTAGAAATTAAAGCAAATGTAAATAAATTTTTACAAATTGCATTTCAATTTATTCCTAGATAAGTTTAAAAATTGTAATTTTCCATAAATCCATTAAAATTCACTTCACTAATTTTCTTTTATGTTCAAATTAAGTTGAACCAATTTAAAAATTCAAAATAAAAATAAAAATATACTTTCCCAGAAAAGTTTCTGATTAATTTGTAATCAGTAATGCAAACACCAGTCAAATCTACCATTTTATCAAGTTTTAAATTTCAAAAATTGAATTTAATTTACAAGCAGTAATAAATAACATAAAAAAAATTTTCTCAATTTGAAAATTACCCATTAAATTGAGAAAATTACTAATTTAAACTTCATGAAAATCTAATTTCATTAATTCTATTTTCTCATTTAATTAAACTGCCATTTCAACTTGTTTTTCTCATTTTCTCTACTCGCTCCACCCCTCAGCACTTCATTTCAGCACTGCAAACAAGGCCAATAGTTGTCTATAAAAAATTTGGGCAGGTTCCATGACTTACGGGTGTTGTCATCACGTTTTATTTGCAAGTAGAACAAAAGATAATAAGTTCAACTAACTTGTAAATCTCATATTATTACCAACCACCAATTAAAAATAAAATTACAAATTAAACCTAAACTGCACAAAACTAAAAAAAATCGTTTAATTTTAAAAGAGAAAACTTAAAAATATTTAAACTATTTTCTCATTTTAAACTTTACCCTTCAGCATCTTTTTCTCATCTCCTCCCTTTGATTTGCAACTTGTAATTTCTTTTTATTCGGTTTCTTTTGATCTTGTCTTTACACATCAAAAATCACTGCTACTTGCACATCTTATCTAACTTTGTATATTTCCCTCCAACTTCAAACAAGCAAAACATTAAAACAAACAAAAAAATCTTTTTCATTGCTTTTCCTAAACCAAAATTAACAATTATTACAATTTCGTGAGTATTTTAAAGGCAACATATATAAAACATGGCCTGAATTCAGCTTTCAAGTCGAAGAACAAACCCCCTTGTTGAAGGTCATCAGCAGAATCAGATATCAGCTGGATACCAGTGCAAGCAAAGAACAGGTAAAAATATAGCTTGGGGCTAAACCCAGGTGCGATGAGAGGGGAGAATTCCAAACAAGGTGCTGCTTCACTCACATGTCAAATTTATCAAGAGTCTAGTTAAGGAGGAGGAGGAAAAAAAGAAGCAGCCACCAACACACCTAACAAAACATAAAAATCAAACAAAATTAAAATCAAACTATTTTTTTTTTTGCATAACAAATTAATTAATTTAATATTTTTTGCAAGTTCAATTAACTAAATAATAAAATACAATTGACTTTGCAATGCATAAACAGTTGATAAGAAAAAGTCTTACTTACGCGTCAATAAAGTAAAGTAAAATTTAGAAAATTTGTCATCTCTGAAAACTCAAGAAAGTACATTTTCTTTCATTTCTTACCTGATGTTCCTAGAGAAAAATAAGTGAAGAATAATATTTTCCACACAAACGCCATCGCTGTTCCAGTCAGGAATTCCTGCCATGCAACTTAATGTCAGGAAAACATGGGCTCCAAGTACATAAAGCGATATAAACAGTGATAAAACCCCTTGCGATAACTACAAAGCCACAATTGCTCTGCTCGAACTGAGCAATGGCTGCCTACTGCAATTAACTCTAACTTGCTCAGCGATTGGTGGCCCTGACCTCACTACAACTTGTGAACTGTAACGAGAGAAGCTGAAGCGAATGAGATTTTATGACGTCATTTCAACTAAACGATGTTTTGGCTGTCGTTGAATTGTGAATGGCAGAAATAGACTACTGATAGTGCCGCTGGTATTGTGTTCACAATTTTCGAATATTCATAATTGATGCAGAATTTCTCGCTATTTTTATGTAAATTTTAGTGACTTTATTAAACAAATGACAGACAAGAAATAGGACTTAAATATTATCTTTATTTTTACTTCAAAAAAAGAAAGTCAGCAAACCGATACTTAAATCGATTTACAAATTAACCAATCAAGGAAGTAATTCAACAGATTCG
The DNA here is from genome assembly GCA_034687075.1 of Geophilus carpophagus. Lineage (NCBI taxonomy): Eukaryota > Metazoa > Arthropoda > Chilopoda > Geophilomorpha > Geophilidae > Geophilus > Geophilus carpophagus. The sequence continues at coordinate 22,318 of JAQFZN010000662.1, forward strand.
GAATTAATACTCTCAATGAATCTTTGTTCCTTAGTTTTTTCGTCTTCTTTATCACCTTGTCCATCTCCCGCATTATCTGGTTTTTTATTACGGCTATCTTCATCTCCCCAAGTTCCAGGATTTACTAACACATCTCTCTTTGCACCATTCTAAGAAAAAAATTAAGTTACACAATTATTACCATATAATTTAACTAATCTAAATAATACCTGCCCGTCTGGCTTGTTGTAGTTTGTGAACATGTTGCTGTACAGCTTCCTTTCTTTTTCATACTGTTCTTTCAACATTTTGTTACAAATAATAATCTGATTAGCAGCTGCTTTATTATTTGGATCGATTTTCAGAACAGCAGAGAAATCTTCTTTAGCCAATTCTATCTCTTTTATCCCAAGACGAGCTAATCCTCTTCTAAAATGGCCCTTTTCGTTATCGGGATCAATTTCTAGAGCCTTCTCAGCAGCTTTAGAAGCCTTAAACGATTCATTCAATTTCAAATAACACATTGCCAAATTCAAATTTCCCTGAATCGTCAATTGTTTTAGTTCTTTTTCTTTCTCTCCTTCGACTCCTGGAATGTTTTCTACTAATTCGATTACTTTTTTGTACTGTTTAATCGCTTGTTTATATATTCCCGCCTTAAAGAAGTTCGTCCCTTTTGTTTTACAAATGTTAGCTTGTTCTATCTTTTCGTCATTATCCATTTCCCAATTTTCTTTGGCCTGTAAAAATAAACAAAAACAATTAAATTAATAAAATTATAAATTTATTAATATTTTTTAAATATTACTTTTTCGAAACTTTTCAAAGTAACTTCATATTCAACATCAGCATTGCCTGGAATATTAAATTCTGAATTTCCATCCTTTCCAAACGCATAATTCGATTTCAATAATAATCGAGAAGTTTCGTCTTTCTTGAAACTCTCCAATGCTTTTTCAATTCCTTCAACTATTCCATGATCGCATCCATCACCAATTGCGAATGTAACATCACGCTCATCAAACACACGTTTTTGATGGATCCCTTTCAGATGCACTAAAAAAAATATAATGTTAATTCCAATTGTTTTTACTCATTTTCTATTTTTATTATTAACCTGTAACCATTGCACCATCATTTGGAGTCGAATAACCTTCACCTTCTTTAATTTGTTGCCTGATAATTCCCTTATCCTTTTTGGTACTTAAATCTTCACCTTCCCATGAAAATAATTCAATCTCAAACACCTGAAAAATCACTAGGTTTAAAACATTTTTTTTTTTAAAAATTATCTATTTACAGTACTTACCAATGTTGCATTCGGTGGAATTTTTGGTGAACTGCCGGCTGCTCCATAGGCATACTCAGGTTTACAATAAAGAGTACAAATTTCTCCCTTTTTCATCGTAGCAACACCAACGTCCCATGCCTTTATTACATTTCCTAAACAGAAAAGTCGTTCCAATTGAAATCGAAATTTTTTAGAATTTTATTTTTTTTTTAATTTTCTTTTTTTACCTTTTCCCAATTTAAATTCGAACAAATCTCCACGATCTCGGCTAGAATCAAATTCGCTACCATCAGTGAGTCGCCCAACGTAATGTACTTTCACTTCATCGCCAGAACAAGGAGATTCCTCGCCTTCACCTTCTTTTAGTATCTCTTTCAGAATCCCTTCATCCTTTTTGGGTGAAATATCAACTGCATTCGGGCCTGGAATGAGTAGATCCTTCTTTTCTTCATCTGATGATTTATTTTCGTCTTCGGTGGTAGGTAATGTAACTGTTTCCTTAATTTCTGAATCCATTTTAGATCAACGAGTTCTTCTAGCTAGCCTGCTAGCACAGGATATGATGATCGAACAACGGAATATTCGCGAAAAGCCTAACAAAACCCACAGCCAGACGACAGTTGCTATGTGGCGCCAACTGGTGTTCCATTTTAGACACTGTTGCTATGGAAACGTGGAGCGAAATGTACACAATTTTTTTAGATTTTAAATACTAATTCTGTATTCGAATTAAAATAGCAAATCACATGAATTGTTACAATGTTGAAAATACATTTTATTAATTTTTGAAATGTTGAGAACAAAAACAAACAGAATTTAAAAAAAAATTAATTAACAGGAATATTTAGATTTTACAACTTCAAATTGCATTTTGCATATTTGGTTTTCATGTTTAAACATATTTCTAAAATAATTTAATAAGAAAAATTAAATTTTTAAAACTTACAAAAATTATTTTAAACTTACAGAACCGAGTGCAATTGTTTGCTATTCAATTCATCATTCTTTGATGCAATTTTCTGCTTATAAACGCTCATTACATTTTCATGTTCTTTTTCTGAAATTATAAAAATTTAATTCAAGAAAAAATATCTCAAAATTGATCACTTTGTTGGTTAATTTCCTTCAACTTCTTGAAAATAGTCGATTTTTCCAATAATAAATTTTCGACACCCTAAATAACAAAATTCAATTGGACTTAAATAATAATCGTAATTAAAAAACTAAAATTTGAAATTCACGTAGAAAAGTCCAGCATTTCTAAAAGTATTAGACAGTAAATCAACTTCCGTTTCAAAGTCTTCACTGAAATTTTCACAAAATGTAATCAATTTTAAAAATCATAGAAAAAAATCAATTTTTTTTCATTACATGTCACGACTCACTGCCAGTTCTTCACATTCTATTTTCGTGTCCCATTCCAGAATACATTTTTTCATCTTAGATATCTTTGCCTTGGAAGCTTCAATTAAATTTTCTTCTTGTACTGCTTTCAGTTTACAAAC
>JAQFZN010000663.1:0-25059 GCA_034687075.1 Geophilus carpophagus
CTCCAAAAAAAATCAATTTCATAACCGTTCCAACTTAAATTCCCCTTACCAGTGGCGCCCTCCACTTCCCATGAACTCAACTACATCATTCAACTTCCGGTCGTTAGGAGAAGCCGAGAAGAACGAAAGCAACGATCCTAGCTGCCATCGTTCAAATCCCCGTAGAAAACAAAACACAACAACAGAATCGGATGGTAAATGCACTCGGAAGCTAAACCACAGGATTAATTGGTGTTTCCATTCCCGACCGAAGCGGCGCCGAATGCGCAAGCGCGACCGACCGTAAGCAACGAGACGGGACGGCGGCGGCGGTGGTTGTCGGCGGTTCTTCGCTGGCCTCTCACCTGAGGAACGAAAACCATGGTGTGTGCGCGCTCGGTACAGATCACCATGTGCTTGACGGTGGGCGTGGTGGTATCATCTCTTTTCTCATCTCCCGTCACACCTCGAGCATTCGAGGCCGCCTTTCAAGGTAAGTAAAAGCGAGCAAAAGCCGCACACTCCAACATTGCAATAGTCCGTTATGAGCAGCACGAGAACCACTTTCCACTCTGATTCATTCACGTCTTGTCGAATTTGAAAGCTCCATTTTATTGATCATGATCGATCCAAAACACTCACCTAAAATGATATTTTTGTTTTCGTTGCAAAAGCCAACCTCAAACGAGGGCTTTCCTGCATCACACGTGTGCAAATTTGGCGAATAAATATTGAAAAATGAATAGAAAAAATTGTTTTTTGTTATTTATGGTGTAGAAAAAGAAGCATTTTATTTTTTTAATTTTGCTAGTAACGTTTTATAATAAAATTTAAATAAAATTTAGATAAAAGATTGATTTAATTGGGATTTATTAATGGAAACGAATTGAAAAGTGTCATATTTAATGGTAAAACTGAGAGAAAAATGCTTTTATCTAATTAGGACTCAAAGTTTGGATAATAAAAAATAAATAAGTAAATAAATAAATAAAAAATGGGGTATGGGGATTAAAGTTTAACGCGTGTGATGTATATTTGTGTCGGTTTATCAGAGCTGGTACAAGGGGATCGGTAATGAAGAGTAAGGAGAATGAGCTAGACTCAACTCGCTCACTCTCTCTCTCTCAGTCACACCCACCCACCCACCAACCCACGACCAATATGGCTGTAGAGTTGGGTCGATTCGAGCAGTCAGCTCACGTATCTCGGTGCAGTCCATTAGGGAAGTCGGGTTTGTGGGTTTGTGGATGGCACAGATGTTGGCTAGTGGTCATAATTGGATGGAAATCATTTGAGATCCAATTTCGAAATTACTACATTTCCTAATCCAACTTGATCACTAATTAATCAATTCGTTTCTTATTTTTCAATTTTTTTTTTTATTAATTTTTATTATTTTTATTAATTTGTTTTTTTTATTTCAGGAAGTTGTGGTGAGAAGAACCCGTGCGAACAACTTTGCTACGATTTATTCGATGGTACATTCGAATGTGGGTGCAGGGACGGTGCGATTCTTGCACAAAATGGCTACAGTTGCTCAGGTATTATTGAAATATTTGATCTGATGAAAGGAAACGATCGTTTGAACTAATTGTTATTGATATTGGTGTTGATAAATAACGTGGTTGTTGACATTGTTTGCTTTTACTCGAACCATGGGTCGTGCTTGGTCAAACACACCTCACTGACCCTTGGTCAATCGTGTGATTTATGTTTGGAGGAAATTGCTTTTATTCTGGTGAATAAAATGGAAAAGAAAGAAAATGAGAGATTTTGATTTTATTTTTTGGAAAAAATTTGAATTTTGTTTTATTTATTTATTTATTTATTTATTTATTTAGAAGAGAAGGAAGAAGAAGTTCAAAGTGAAATAGTGGATAATTATTTGCGATCATCTAATCAGCAAGATGACTCAGACACAGAGGAAGAAGAAGACGATGATCGCGATGTGGCTGATATGAAAAACACGTTGATATTCGACGGACGACAGTTGGCTCGTTTGCAATCGTTCTCACGAACGAGGGATCATCCACTTCCGCTCACTAGTAATCATCCGAATGACGTGATAAACAACGAAATGAAAAAGAGTCAGAAACAACAAGAATTTTATTACAAAAAATCAAACGAAATCATGTTGGAAATCGGGCAAAAACAATGCACAAACCTCAAGTGCGAACAAGATGGCGGACAATGTCTGTTAGATTCAGTTCGGGATAATTGGCGGTGCCATTGTTCACTCGGCCGTACAGGAGCTCACTGCCAACAATGTAATTTGTGAGAAAATAGATTTTGTTATCATCTTATTCATGTTTTTTCTTTTCAGTTATTTCGCCTCGTTTTCCGCGTTTTTTCGGCCATTCCTACCTCACGTTACCAGTGCTGAAAAATGCGTTCAGGAATTTTCAAATTGCTCTTGAATTTTATCCAGAAACGAGCGATGGACTTTTGTTATTCAGTGGAAACACTAAAGAAAAAGCTACTGATTTAATGGCTCTCATTCTTGTTAACTCTACCGTCGAATTCCGGTTCGATTGCGGCTCCGGAATGGGAATTGTACGCAGTGCTGAGCCTGTTGTGCTCAAATCGTGGAACCGATTGGTTATTTATCGACATCGTTGGGATGCCTGGTTACAATTAAATGGCGGCCTTCATACCCAAGGCAGATCGAAAGTAATGAATTAATTATTTCATTTATTTGTTTATTTATTTTGATTTTGTTTTGTTTTAGGGTTTAATGTCGCGGATCACTTTTCACGAGAATCTGTTTGTTGGTGGAATGAGTAATTTTTCGCAACTTCCATCGCGATTGCAAACAAAGAGTGGTTTAATCGGATGCATACGACATTTGGAAATTAACGAGCATCCGTACGATTTGCGACCATATCCGAAAGGTGAAGCTCTTTCCGGAAGAGATTTGACCGAATGCAACTCGGATTTGTGCACTCATGTTGTCTGTGTCAACGGTGGAACATGCTCATCGTCTTTAAGTGATAAAGCAACTTGTTTATGCCCGTTAGGATTTATCGGACATCGTTGTGAAAATGGTCATTAAAATATTTATTTCAATTTTTAAAAAAAATATAACATTTTTTGAAATTTTTTACTTAATTAATTAATTTATTTATTTACAGAAATCAAACTGATAATGCCAAGTTTCAATGGCACCTCGTACCTTAAATTCCCCGGGTTGGGCAACTCAGCGTTATCATTTGTCGAGATGAGTCTCGAATTAAAACCGATCGACCCAGACGGGATCATATTGTATAACGGATACAAAACTGACGGAACCGGAGACTTCTTGTCGCTTTCTATGTGGCGATCGCATGTGGAATTTCGTTTTGATTTAGGTACGGGACCCGCAGTTCTCCGAAGTCGACAACCCGTTACCTTAAACGAATGGCATAACGTGTTTTTATCTCGGACCGGTCGTGATGGAATTTTAGAAGTGGATCGACAACAAGCAGTTGACGGCATGGCCCAAGGTGCCTTTACCCAACTTTCGCTGCCACAAAATTTATACTTGGGTGGAGTTCCAAACTTGGACGATATTTCGCACAAAATGGAGCAGAGGACCAACTTTAAAGGATGTATACAAAAGGTATTGGTTGAATTTGATTTATTGTTTGTTAAATATTGCTCATTTGTTTTCTTATTTTGTAAATTTGAGCTCGTCGTCAACAATCGTCCAATCAAAATTCTAGAAGCAGCTTTAAGTGGGATTAACGTAGGCAATTGTGACCATCTATGCATCAAACAGCCATGTTTGAATCAAGGTGCCTGCGTTCCGCATAACGACAGATTTTCTTGTCACTGTCAAATCGGGTTCACCGATACTCGTTGTCAGACTGAGGTACTTGATGCTATAACTGTGCCCATGTTTTCTGGAAATAGTTACCTCAAATTCACTCAGGAGGAAATAACTAAAAGGTGATTTGTTTTTCAGTTTTTAATTTTGGATTTTTTGTTTATATTTTGGATTTTTTCTAGAATTGTGGGAAATAAATTAAGCCTAGATTTAAAGATGAAAGCAACAGTTGGCGAAGGATTAATCTTATGGATTGGTGAAGAGGAAATGACATCGAGCAGCGATTTTTTAGCTGTGGGACTTTACTCCGGTTTGGTGCATTTAAGATTTAATTTAGGGAGTGGCGAAGGACACGTGGTAGCTAATCATTCTCGGGTAGATGATGGTCATTGGCACGAAATTCGGGTTACCAGGTGACGAAATTATCAATTAATTAACTAAAGATATATAAATTTGATTAATTTTTTATATTTTTAATTTTTAGAGCTGAACAAGAAGGTTTCTTAACGGTCGATCGTGGACCCTTAGTGTCTGTCATGTCGCCGGGTCCTTTGAAACAACTGAATACCAACAATGGCCTCTATTTGGGTTTGACGAATTAATTACGTAAACGAAAAGTTTTTAAAATTGATTTTTTTCTTCTTTAGGTGGAATGGAAAATATTGTGCATTTGAGTCTGAGTAAATACTCAATGGGTTTAACCGGTTGCATATCGGAGTTACGTTTCGGTACTGATTTACAAGTGGATTTTGTGTCTCAAGCAACAAGCGGCATGAACATACGCACATGTATGTAGGCCTATAATCGACGCCATTGATGGAGAAAAACATTGAACTTATGGCGCGCCTTGAGCTCCTTCAAACCGAGGCAGCTCCTAAACAAAACCTGTTCAACCACTTTTTATTTCCTACAACAACATAAAAATGGCTGGCAAATTGTGTCACGAAGTGGAATTTGTAGAAAACAAACCAAAACATACAAAAGAAAAGAAAAACAAAAAAAATTCATGCAGTGACATTTCATCATCCCTGTTGTCAATTGTCATGCTGGTTCACCTGATTATCACGTCAATTATCATTTGATAGCTGCACTAAATGTATGCAAAAAGAAAACAAGTGTGGTATATATATATATATATATCATTAATTAATTAATTTGTTTTGTTTTGTTTTTTTGAACAAAATTTACCACACATTTCCAATTTTATTGTCGCAGCAGCTTAGCAAAAGAAAAAAAGATGTAGAAAAGTGAGAAAAGAAAAAACAAACAAAAAAAACTCAAATTTTATTCGTGCTGAAAAAATAGAAATATATGCTTCCCACAGATTAACTAATCTTGTGCCTCCATTTGCTTATATAAAAGTAAAAAGTTGTTCAATGTAATTTTGATCTTGGATGATGAATGAATGTAAAAAGAATTGAAGTTCTCAGGAAAATATTGAACTTTGCAATACTTAAATAATTGTAATAATAATAATAATAATTCATGTATTTGCTCTTGTTTTTTTTTTAATTTATATTTATAATGTACAGTTTAATTTCTAATTATATACACCATGCTTTTCAAGGCATAACATATCATTTCCGGTAGAGATGTTTTATTTAAGGGAATTGAAATGATTCGTACACAACTGTTCGATGCCATAACCTGCCTTTCCAAACCCTCGATTTACAATTTTTTACATTATAAAAATTTAAAGGTGTGTTTTAATTGTATAAAATATATAAATAATAATGAATGATGATAATATTTAAGAAATATTAAAGCAAACGTATGCATTAGCTATAGTTAACTTGTGGGGAGTCGGAGTCATTTTATTTATTATTTCTGTTATTGTGAGAATTATTTGTTTTTCTATTTTGATTTTGATTTTATTATTTCATTTTTCATGCTATTGTATCGCACATGAAATTATATTATCATTTTATTTTCTAATTATTAATGAATAAACCAAAGACTTGCCTATCTATGCAGCTGCTTATTATACATTTTTTTAATTTAAATCTTTTTCTTTTCTTGTTTTCATTAAACCAAAGTTAAGTTTTTATTTTTAATTATTATCTTTGTTGAAGTTTGTTTTATGTTATTAAATTATTCATAAAAAAGTATTATTTGAGAAACGAGCAGCTAATGACAGTAATTAAGAATTACTCACAAAATAATCATAAAAACTGATTTAATTAAATTTAGTTCTACAAACTTGTCACTAGATGACAGCATTAAAAACCAATAGAAATTTATTTTTATAAATTTTTAGTTTATTCTAATTTATTAATTCCATTTATCTCACTTTAGTGAAATTCCAACAAATTAAAGAAATATCAGTATCAAAAACTATACATAAACAGCGATAAAAATAAACGTATCTAAAAAAAATGGCACCCTACACGCTGTTCAAAACCGGTCAGCAACAACCACTCAAAGATGAGCCCGCCATGCGCAAAGAGTATTTCCGTTCGAATATAACATAAGCGAAAAACGCCAACGTGTATTGAAGGGTGGGTTTTCTCGGCGTGGGTGAGTCAGGGGAGAAGTTACCGGTGAACGAAGAGCTGAGGTGCATTCGATGTTCGTGGAAAGCCGACACAGATCGGCTTCGAGACATCAATTCCGTCTGTTTGGCGATCTCCGCGATGAACTTGCCGCTCGTCCGATGCTTTTCCACCCGGAATATCGCGACTCTTCGTCCCCAACGACGACAGATCCGAGCACAAGCGGAGACCTGAAGACCTCGTTCGACATGTTCTCACCTACAAGCCCGAGTCCGACGCGGACGATGATCAAGGAAGCGAACGACCATCTGCAACTGCTGCATCATCGAGTTGTCGAATTGGAGAAAACGGTGCAGGAACAAGCGGAAGCACTGATCAAAAAAGACGAATCGATGCAGAGTAAAATTCGGGAAGTATCGGATGCAAAAGATGCACAAATACGCGAGTTAACGCAATCGTTAGAAACGTGTGAACAACGAATCAAGAAACTCGAACAACAGTGTCGGGAAAAGGATTCACAAATCGAGTACCTCAATCAGAAATATTCGGTGGTTGATGAACTGAATGCTTATTCACCCATTCTTGAACGACTCGTGTCGACGTTGAAGAAATTACCGAAATCGTCGAAAAATAAACATTCGAGATTAAATAGTCGAGCTAATTCCAAGCCGAAAACAACCACAAGCGTCGAACTTGACGGTCATGTGCCAACTCAAGCAATGGCTGATTTGAGAATTGGTCGAAGTTTCAGCATAAATCAGAATTTTTCCATGTCAGAAGATGAAGGTGAAGAGTATTCGTGAATCATTTATTTGTTTCATTTTATTTATTTATTTGATTTATTTATTATCCTTCACTTTATCACTATTGTGTATATTTTTATGTTGCTTATATAAGAATAAACCAATTTTTTTAATATGTTAAATTCACTTCCGTAAACGCTTTTCAACCTGATAACTTCAACAATCGAATTAACGGTCATTTTTCAAATTTTTTAAATTTTTCCAATATAAAATTCATTTTATTTCATATTTACAATTTCAGTTTTCTTTCAAATACCAGGAATAATCGACAGAATAAAAAAATTAATAATAAATTCTATTTTCTTCTATATAACCCTATTTTTCATTGACTCACCCCAAACATCAGTTTCGGGCATGCGCTCTAAGTAAGTATTCATCGCGTGTCGTCAATAGTCGCTGAGAAACGGCGCAATGAGCTACACGACAAATTCTCGCTCAAAAATAGGTGCAGTGAGACCGGGGCACTTGGCTTTATTCGAAGCGGTGAAAAACGCCCGATTCCGGCAAGCGCAACTGTTGGTCGAAGGCGGTGCGGATGTGAATGGAAGAAACGAAAAAGGACAAACTCCGCTCATCTCATCGTGTATTCAAGTCGAAGATGGACGTGCACGAGCCCGATTTTGTCGACTTTTATTAGACGCAGGTGCTGATGTGAATGCTAAAGATGGAAATGGACAAACCACTTTAATTCATGCTGCGATTCTCGGTTGCCAATATGTTGTCAACGTGTTGCTAGATCAAGTGAGTTATTATTCTTTAAAACAAAAATTGCTTAGCGACACTGATCAAATTACGATTAAAAGTGGTTGATACATTTTTAAAAAGGATAAATTGGGGAAAATAAGTGTGTTAATCGTTGGAAAATTGGGCTTTCCCATGTCGTGTCTGAATACAATCAATAACACCTTGTCATCACCTGAGCGACTAACGTTCGATAGTCCTTGGGGAAATAGGGTCAGGGTGAGGGCAAGCCACTTCTAGGAATAGAAAAATTCCACATTTGAAGAGAAAAAATGAGTAAATTCATAATCGATCAAAACAAAGGATTCATTAACTAGAAAATGGAAAAATAATTATTAACGTTTCCATGGGAACGGTAGAGCGGCTAACTATAACAATCTTTAGAAATTTATACTCACTATATATATTTTTTTTTATTTGTTTATTTTTTTAAGGGCTTAACCGACGTGAATGCTCAAGACACGCAAGGTAATACAGCTCTAATGTACGCCGCCATTTTCGGTCACGAAGAGATAGTGAAAATGATGTTGAATCCAAACAAGGAGCGAAATTGCAATTTTCAAATAAATTTACGGAATAATTGCGGATTAAGTGCCGCAGATTTAGCTCGTAATAAGGGATATAGTAGATTGGAGTTAGCTTTGCGAGTTTACGATTCGAAAATGAATAAAAATGCTAATTTCTTCATGGAAGATGACAACACGGAAATGACGCGACATTTAGCGCGGCCATTACTCGAACTGAAAAGACAAGAATCACAAGTTCATCCACCAAATCGACCACCAACACCCGCACATTTACATTTATTACCAACTCTGGATTTAAACGCGAGTATACGAAGCGAACCAGACATGACGCGCGATTCGAGACGTTTACGCCTGTCCGACTCTGCGCTTTCTCGGATCCAATCGGAGCCGCACAGCCTCGATCAGTTGCCGAGACAAGTAACAGTGGAATCGTACGAGGAAGTTGTCGATTTAACGGACAATTCGAATGCCGGTGAGGGCAAAATACAAACGAATAGCTCTTTGGGTGATGTTCGTTTGCCGCCTATTTTGCCTGCACGGACATTGCATTTATTGACCGGAAGCGAAGGTGGTGAGAGGGTTGCGCCGCGACGGAAATCATTGAAACGGAAAAAGGATGGAAGGGAATCCGCTCATGTGCCACTCATTGATGCTAAATGATATATATATTTTTGATTTAATGTTTGAAAATAATATTTCTATTAATTTATATGTATAAAAATGTATTTTGTTTTTTAAATTTCCACACAAATAACTTACGTACAATAAAATTTCTCACATGACCTGCATGTGAGGAATATAAGTCGGTTTAATGTGGCCATTTTGGAAAATGGCGTCACGAAGTAACGGATTTTCATGTTTTGAAATCGGGGTAACTGTTGTAGGAAGTGATGTTTTAGCGACGTGAGCGTCGTATTTGGCCTAAATAAGGTAAAAATTTATAAATGTAGAGTTTTTTCAGGAAAAAAAAGATGTATTTATTTATTTATTTATTTACCTTATTGTAAAGAAAAACGCCACTAATGGCCAAAGACATTCCAAATACGTTCGATAAATTGACAGGGTTTCGTAACATAAGCAGAGAAATTGTAATAACGGCGATACGTTTAGTAGCATTAGCCACTGAATATGTTAACGGAGTGACTAGGTTTAAAATGCTAAAGGCAATGACATTTTGTAAAAAGTTGAGTAATCCGTCCAGGAAAAGAAGAAATAATGTTTCTACTACACGGTTTCCACCTAACTAAAAATTCAAAAAGATAAATGTTAATATGATTGAATTGTTAGTAAAAAAAAAATTGATTTGTTTACCCATGATGTGTCGTTAATAATTTTTCGGAAATCAATAACCAACCAAAATGGCAGAAACATGAAAAGTGCAAGTTTGGCGAGAATGTGTAATAAATTTAAATGATGTATACTAGTTTCTCTCAATACCTAAAATAGAAAAGAATAAAAATAAATACAAATTAGATGATTTAATTATTTTTTCTTAACCTTCTTGGAAAATATATTTTGTAACGAAAATCCCATGGTCGCAAGTAGTGCACTGATAAGCCCAATTACATCAAATGATAATTCAGCAGCAGTTGCAAGCATTACTCCACAAATTATAGGTATTAAAGATATATAAACCTAAAAAAGAAAATATAAAAATTACAAAATTTCATATTTAATTTATACATTCTTACCATAAATGTTTGTTTTTCTCCTAAGATAATCCTTGATAGAACTACGGTAAATAATGGCATCGTTGATTTCACTAATTTGATTTTAAAAAAATATTAAATTAAAATGCTAAGTTAAAATTAATTATTTTACTCACCCGTATGCGCATACGATACAGGAACCTTCCAAATACTAATATGAGATGAAACAGTTGAGAAAAATTTGCCAAAAGCTAAAGGAATTATAATTTGGAAATAATATTTCCAGCTGACGTCGGTTTTTTGACGACGTAAACCCCATAGAGAGAATACAGGGCCCGAATAAATTGTAATCGAACATAGTTGAACCATAGTTACAGTCACAGGATATGAAAAGTCGGTTAAAACTGTCTTTCCTACTACATTATTGCCCGAACTAATTAAATACCAAAATATACACAATGTTACTATTCTCAATATGTTATTATTACTTCCTAATGCCGCCATTTTGAATGGGGGTAAAAGACCGAGTTGTATAAGTTACGTCATAAAAACTCATTTTTAGTATAAGCAAGTGATATGTGCAAAATAATGTATGATGTATTTCATATGTTCCGAGTCAAGAACTAGGATCTAGTTCGCATTTCAATGACCGGTTGCGATAATTTTATAACTCGTCGTTATTTTTAGATGCAATTATTTTTTTACTGTACTCTAGTGTCACTTTGAAAAACTAAATTAATTTAAAAATCATAAATAAAACTTTATTAAATAGTAAATAACTAATTTATAATTATTTTAAAATAAAATCTTTAAAATATAATTTTTTTAAATTTATATTAACAGTTGATAAATATTAACAAACCGGAAGTTGAATTCAAAAAGGCGCTGAAATTCGTTTGTCTTCATTGAAAAGCGTCTATAAAAATGTACATCAAATCTATGGTTATAGATGGATTCAAATCGTATGGCAATCGAACTGAGATTTCTGGGTTTGATCCACTTTTCAATGCCATAACAGGTTTGAATGGTAGTGGTAAGTCAAACATTCTCGATGCCATTTGTTTTCTTCTCGGAATCACTAACTTAAGCCAGGTACAAACAGTTTACTTTGTACAGCCTTATTATTTCTAATTTAACCTATTTATTTCCCATTTTAGGTTCGAGCAACCAACTTACAAGAACTTGTTTACAAAAATGGTCAAGCGGGAATCACAAAAGCAACAGTTTCAATTATTTTTGACAACAGAAATAAAAAACAGAGTCCAATTGGATATGAAACTCACGACGAGATCACAGTTACTAGACAGGTTTATTACTCAATGATATTGTTTCAAAATGCGTAAAATATATTAAATAAACTTTGTATGTGTAGATTGTTGTTGGAGGAAGAAATAAGTATTTAATTAACGGTGTAAATGCACAGAATTCGCGTGTTCAAGATTTGTTTCATTCAGTTCAACTGAACGTGAATAATCCCCACTTTCTCATCATGCAAGGAAGAATTACTAAAGTTCTCAACATGAAACCACCGGAAATTTTGTCAATGATCGAAGAAGCAGCGGGAACGAAAATGTACGAGACGAAAAAGAGAAAAGCACAAGAAACGATCGCAAAAAAAGATGCAAAATTAAAGGAAATCAATGATGTAAAATTTATTTTTTAATTACAAATACATTTTTATATTATTTGTTTTTAATTTTTTAGATTTTGTGCGAAGAAATAGCACCTACTTTGAATAAATTAAAGGATGAACGAGCTTCTTATTTAGAATATCAGAAATTACAACGAGAGATAGAACATCTCACTAAATTATGGGTCGCTTATCAATTCATTTGTGCTGAGGTATTATTATTTTAAAAATTTTCATGAAGTATGATAAATTATTAAAATTTTCTATGTTTAAAAATTATAGCAAGATATGGAAAAAGCAAAAGATGAAGTTAAATCTCTAGAAAATGGAATGGAAGCGTTAAAACAGAGATCGAAACAAGCTGAAACTGAAATTGAGGAACTTGAAGCAGCAATTAAAATATTAGAAAGGAAAAAAAGCGATGTAAAAAGTTTAAATTTATTTTTAATGTAGAAATATACAATTAAATTTGGTTCAAATTTTAGGAAGGAGGTAAAAAATTTGACGAACTGGATAAAAATTTAAAAGAAAAACAAACTGCCGAAGCCAAAGCAACGAGCAGTTTGAAAAATATGGAGGAGCGACTGATAGCAGAAGAGAAAAAAAAGGAAAATTTGAAGAAAACTATGGATGAAGATGCGGCTGTAATTGAAAATAAAGGAAAAGAATTAGAGAAAATGGAGACCAAGATGAATGACCTTCGTAAAACTAATCAGGAAAATGTTAACCGACTTGCAACTGCTCAGAAAAGATTTCAAGCAGTTAGTGCTGGTTTATCAAGCAATACTGATGGAGAAGATGCAACATTAGCTGATCAATTAATATGTAATATTTGATTAATTGATTAATTAATCAAATTAATTTGTTGAATTTATTTGTTTCAGCAACCAAAAGTGATCTGGCAACGGCGGATACAGAGAGTAAACAAGCAACGATGAAATTAAATCATGCTAAAACTGAGCTGGATAAAAAACAAAAATTGTTAAAATCATCATCGAATTCTGATCCAGTGCAAGATCGAAAAGCCTTAGAATCAACAGAAAAACATTTGATTAAGTTACAAACTGATTTGGATAAATTAAATTATCGAGAAGAAGCCGAGGATGAACTTGATCAACGTCGTCGAAGTTTGACAAGAGAGATTAATCAATTGAAAGAGAAATCTGACAATATGCAAGCGAGGTAATAAATAACTTTATTTGATTTTTTGAATATTTTTAAACATTTCTTTTATGAATTTTCTTTAAATAGATTTCCACAATTAGTATTTGAGTACAAAGACCCGGAACCAAATTTTGATCGACGTAAAGTTAACGGATTAGTTTGTAATTTGTTTGATATCAAAGACCCGAATACTGCAACAGCGCTCGAAGTTGCTGCTGGTGGAAAAGTAAAATATAGAAATTATAACTTTTAATAGTATTTTTTTTTGCATTTTAAAATTTAATTTAAATTTTAGCTTTATAATGTGGTCGTTGATAACGAAATAACGGCCAAGAAATTACTGCAACATGGTGACTTGAAGAAGAGACACACAATTATTCCTTTGAATAAAATTACTTCATATTCAATACCGAAACACATAATCCAGAAAGCAGAGAAACTCGTGGGCAATCATCAAGTTTCTACTGCCCTATCTTTGATAAATTTTAATGGAAAGTTAAATCCGGCGATGGAGTTTGTTTTTGGTTCAACTTTTGTGTGTCCAAATATGGATATAGCCAAAAAAATTGCTTTTCATCCGGAAATTCAACAACGAACCGTCACTTATGATGGGGAAGTGTTTAATCCTGCAGGAACTTTATCTGGCGGTATTTAATTATCTTTAATTAGTGGAAGTATTATATTTAAATTTTTTTTTTAAGGATCACGATCACAACGTGGGTCTGTGTTATGTCAAGTTGGAGAAGTGAAACAGTTAAAAGCACAAGTTGAGGGCGGGAAAAGAGAATTGGCTGAAATTGAGAACAATTTGAATAATTTAAGGGAAGTAAATACAAAATATCATCAAATAAAACAACAGATTGATATTACACGAAACCAAGCTGACCTTCTTCGACAAAAATTACAGCAAAGTCAACATTACGTGATCGCTGAAGAAATAAAAGCGATTCAAGCACTTATTGGTATGTGGGTGTTTATTAATTAATTTAAGCATTTTTAATAATAATTTTTAAAAATTGTAGCTGAACAAGAGAACATTGTCACTCGTTGTCGTGATGAACAAAAACGATTAACGAAAAGAGCTGCAGAATTAGAAGCGAAAATTGCTAACACTTCTGCAACACGAGACAAGGAATTAAAAAATGCAGATAAAGAAGTTTGCGATTGTAAAAAAAGTATGGAAGCTGTCAGTAAAGAATTAAAAGAAAAGGAGAAAGTATGTAATTAATATTATACACTGATTTATTCTACAATTAATTTAATATTTTATTGACAGGAAGTAGATATAGTTAAATTGGAAATCCAAGAATTAAAGAAAGGATTGGAATCATTGAATCAGCAAACAGCTGCCATTGATTTGAGCATTGGTTCGATTCAAGAAAAATGTCGTCAATCGCAAATCAATTGGGAGCAAGCGAAGGTATATTTTCGATTTATTATTAAATTGCATTTAAAATATTTTATTTGCAGAATGAGTTTCAAAAAGCTCAATCGGAAGTTGATGCACAGAAAGCATTATTAATGTCAAAAAATAAGGAAATTCAAGAAATTTATGGGAATCAAGAAAAATTGTTGGCATTTATTAATGAAAACCAACTCAGATTGACTAATATGAAACACGATATGGCCAAACATAAAAGTTCAACTAAAGATAACAATGACCGAGTATTTTTTTTTTTAATACTTTTAAATTAATTTATTGGGTTTAATTAATTAATTAATTTATTTAGTTGAAAGCTTTGACAAACAAATATGAATGGATAACTGAAGAAAAGAAATATTTCGGTCAAGCGAATACTGCTTATGATTTTGAAACGACTAATCCAAAAGAAGCTGGACAACAATTAAATAAATTAGAAGAAAGAAAAAATAAATTAGCAAGAAATGTAAACATGGGAGCAATGAGCATGCTTAATAAAGCTGAAGAACAAGTAAATATTTTAACTGAAAATTATTATATATAAATTATAAATTATAAATTTGTATGTACTTTCTAGTATCAAGATTTAATGAAAAAAAAACAAATCGTTGAGAATGATAAAAGTAAAATCACAGCTGTGATAAGAGAGTTAGATGAAAAGAAAAACGAAGCTCTAGTTAAAGCATGGGAACAAGTCAATAAAGTATTATATATATAATGACATTGTTTTTAATATATTTTTCATATTTTCTTATTTGATTTTTAATTTTTGCAGGATTTTGGTTCAATTTTTTCAACTCTTTTACCCGGAACTCGCGCTAAATTGGTTCCACCAGAAGGTATGAGCGTGTTAGATGGACTGGAAGTTAAAGTTGCCTTTGGAGATGTGTGGAAAGAATCACTTAACGAACTCAGTGGTGGACAAAGGTTGAATTTGTTTTATTTACATTTTTTTAATACATAAACATAAAATGGAAATTTATTTACAGATCATTAGTTGCACTTTCTCTTATTCTGTCCATGTTGCTCTTCAAACCAGCTCCCATATACATTTTAGACGAAGTTGATGCAGCTTTGGATTTAAGTCATACGCAAAACATAGGTCAAATGCTCAGAACTCATTTTCGACATTCTCAAGTAACAATATCTTATTTCTTTTCAATATTGATTTTTAATTATATTTTTATCAGTTCATTGTAGTGTCATTAAAAGATGGAATGTTTAACAACGCCAATGTTCTTTTTAAAACAAAGTTTGTAGATGGAATGTCCGCTGTAATTCGTGTCACAACATCCCAAAATTATGTTAAATAATTCTTATATATATATATAATTAAAATTAAAATCATTCATTTTTTTCAATAAGTATCATTGTATTTGTATGTGAACACTTCAAATCTTTTACTTTAAATGGATACTTAACAGGTAAATAAATTTGATGATATTTTTCTTTACATTCGTCACTGCTAATATTACCACAACAAACACGTCCGCCATTATGTTTACCCCAACAAAATATTCGGCCATCACTACAACTGACCACAGTAAAAGCATCCCCGCAAGCCACGTTTTCAAAAACTAGATCTACTAAAAATAACTCGATTTGGCCATTCTGATTCGATCCAGACATGAATAAATTTCCTTTGCTAGTAATAACTGCCGAATGATTGACACCTAACGCAACTCGAGTAACCGATTCGCCATTCCACGGTTCGTTTTGCAGCATTTGATAAGTATAGCTAACACTTTGATCGTTTCCCAACCATAATTTATTAAATTTATTACTTCCGCAGGTCCATAATTTGCCATCTTGGTCCAATAAAACCGAACAATCTCTGCCACAGAAAATATCTTTGAGTTTTGGATTAATTTTACCGATTCGAACCCGCTGGGGACGGGCGATGAAATATTCATTCGATCTAAAACCCAATCGGCCATCATCAGCACAACCCCATGAAAATATCTCGTCATCTTGGCTAATGGCAATCACGTGAGATGGACCACAAGAAACTCGTACAATTTCGAATCCGAGTAAAGATTCAACTATTTTTGGTTTTTCAATATCGTAATCATCGCCATGACCGAGACAACCGCCAACACCATTACCGTAGGATAGCACAATTCCACGGTCTGCATAAATAATAATTATTATTATTTTTTGATATTTTAAATGTTTTTTAAATTATAACCTGTTAAACATATAGTGAAAAGATCTTGGCAAACAACTTGAACTATTTTTACAGCATTTAATCCTTCTAAATACCGAGGAATCTCAAGTGATTCCTAAAAATAAATAAATTTATTAATTAATTAATTCACAAATACAAGTTAGCCATTTTTGTTTCATTTGTTTGAAACTAATATGGCTGACTTGGTTATGTTTATCACCTCCCATCGAATAACTCGACCAGGTTCAGTTACTCCCAGTTTTTGCATACTCGAAACACTAATTGACACAATTTTATTAGATGATAAATTTCCAAGGGAAATAACTGATGAAGTTCTTCCACCCCAGAAAAATATCGAATTACTTTTATTAATCACATCAATTCCTAAAACAAATTAATTTATTAATAAATATTACTTTATCATATTTTTCTATACACTTTTATCATCGCAATATTGTTGTTTAAAGGTTCGAACTTGTTGTTTCTTGGTATTTAACGGAATCATGGCGTGATCAGTATAAAAATCAGCCAAGGCATTCATTAGAATCGGTTGCGCCATCATTTGACAAACATTCGGTCTTTTATTCGGATCCAAATGTAGAAGAGATGTTACAACATCTTTTAATTCTCTACTACAATTAGTCAAGGGAATCGGAGAAAAATTCCCGCTCAGAATTTTTAAAATAAGAGCAGGAAGTGTCTGCAAAATAATCATAAATAATGATAAATTGTTAACTAATATAATAAATACATACGTTTGCTTCAAAAGCTTTTTTAAGAGTTATTAATTCATAGAGGATGCAACCTAATGCCCAAATATCACTTTTTTGATTATATGCTTTTCCTTCACATAATTCTGGAGAAATGTAAGATGGAGTTCCAACTAGAGTTAATGCTTTACTTTTACTCATCAAGATTTTTGAGATTCCAAAATCGCCAATTTTAACTCGTTTTTTCTCTCGATCTAAAAGGATGTTTTGTGTTTTTAAATCGCGATGAACAATTTGTCTACAGTGAACGTGTTGTAGCGACAGAAGTATTTGAACTAGCAAATTTATTATTACCTGTTTATTTTATATAAAATTAAATTTATTTACATTCAAGTTCAAATTATTTTTATTTATATTTTTTATACTTGCTCATCAAAGAGGTGTCCATTTTGTTGTTGAATCAAATCATGTAGAGTTCCACCTAGTAATTTGATTATTTACATTTATTTTTTTGTGATAATTTCATTTCAATTTTTTTAGCTGTCACACCTGGTGCATATTCCATGACAATCATAATTGCTTCATCTTGAAGGAAACTGTCGTAGTACTCGATGATGTTTGGATGTTGTAACATGGAGAGAACTCGTCCTTCATTTAATGCAGACAATCGCTCATCTTTTGACATTTCTTCTACTGGCATTTGTTTAATAATTACTAATTCGCCATTTTCTTTTCTTTTATATAGATATACAGTTCTACAAAAATAATAATAATAATTTTATTTTAAGTGAATATTTTCTAATTTTTTCTCCATACCCTGATGCTCCTCTTCCAACTATGCCAACTTTTTCATATTTTTCCATCTTGGATTTAATTTTGTTGTCTCAGTTGCCGTGGTAACATAAATTAAAAATTTTTTAAATTTTATTGAGAAAGTTTTACAGTGTATTGAAGTTAATTTTATTTTTTTTTCGGCAAAACGAGAAAAGAAATTATGGGAAATAGGCTTTTAATTTTGTTGTCTGTTTTTATGATATGGTAAATAGAAACTGCCACCTTATGAGAGTTTGGATAAATAAACGAGCGCATAGCTGAATTTATGTTTTATTTTAATAAAAAAAACTTGACTTTTTTATAGAAATAATTCTTTAAAGTTATTAAATAAAAAAAGTTACCTATTAAAACTTTGTTAAAGTAAATTAAATAGTAAACTTAAATTTTCCCGCGGTTATGGTGTTATATTTTAGCTTAAGATCATACTCACTAGGTGTCTTAAAACTACTTTGAGGCTCATATTGGTGCATTAATTGCTGCTCTGCACGTAAAAGTAAAATTACGGCGATAAGTTTGAAAATTTAATTCTTAAAGAAATTGTAATTATTGTTTGATTTTTGTTGTTGTTGTTTATTTGTTTATTTATCCACCATCCAATCACAGCATTGCGTCGAATTCTTGTATCATGGCGGCGGGCGAGAGTGAAATCTTGTCGCTGTTGAATAACGAATTTGAAAAATGGAACGAAGAGGCAACAGAATCCTATATCTACTTATTAGAGGTTTGTTTATCATGCATGATTTAAAATAATACAGAATGGATTTTGATAAACGAAAAAAACAAGAATTTTATTTCATCAAGTTGCGACAAGACAAGATATTTGAAAACAGAAAGTAATGTTCTTGATGTTGAATTTCAACTTGTTTATCTATTTCTTTAAGATCACCGAAAAAGAAAATGGATCAGCCACTATTTTATTCAGTTTAGCTGGAGAATATGAATTCCTTTTACAATGTCCATGCGGTAAATAGAATTTTTTAAGTGAAGAAACAAAATAACTTTACTTATTTCATTTTATTTTTGTTATAATAAAACTAGGTTATCCAAATAGTGAGGGTCCTTTTTTAGTGGAAACAACTAGTAATTTACGTATGTGGGCAAACGCTATAAACGAATACTGTGTAGATTCAGAACAAAAACTAACTCTTAACAACATTTTATGCAAGTAAATATTTTTTTTTTTGAATTTAAATTAAAAAAAATTATTTTAATGTGAATAATTGTGTTTTTATTTTTATATTTTTTTTAGAGCAGTGTCAATTTATAACAGTATCAAAGCCCATAGAGATAGTTTATCTTCAGAAGATGATGAAACGTTAGAAGAAGAGGAAGAAGAGAGTGAATTAGTAAATTTTGATGGGAAAAGTTGAGAAGAAACAGAAAAATAATTATTAGTTTTAATTTTTAATGCAGGGCGTATCATTAACTGACGATGATGCTTTTACTACTGAGAAGGAACTGAAAATAGCACGTGTGAAAGTAAATAAACATTGCAAACTATTAAAATGTTTTTGATTTCGAATTAATTAATAATTTTTTTTTTTTAGAAACAATGGTTGTTAAAAGAAAATCAAATTCGAGAAGAAATGAAAAAATCGGCATCAACATCAATGCCAATGGTAGTAGATGATCAACTTCCATCAGATAGTTGAGTGAAATGTTAAATTTGAAAATTTATTAAATTAATTGTAATTTTTTTGTTAAGAATTAACAGTTGGAAAATTTCGAACTAAACAAATATTTAGCACTTCCGCCTCGTCAGGAATTCTTACTAACGACTTAATAGCAATCATGGAAAATCAAAAAGTAAAAATATTTAAAAAATTAGTGATAATTAATTAATTAATATTTATATTTAGGATAATGGAATTAGTGCTGAGCCTATTGATGATAACATTTACAATTGGTGTGTTAAATTATCCCGATTTCAAGAGTGAGTAAATGAAAAACACTTAAGATTTTTTTAAAATTCAATTATGAATTGATAAAAATTTACTTTGGATTTAAAGTGCCTTGGATACGGATCTTAAAACTATTCATGAAAGATTTGGTTATGATTTTATCGAACTTCAACTTGAATTTACAATGGATTTATATCCATTTTATCCGCCATTAGTTAAAGTTGTTCGACCTCGACTACAGGTAAATTATTTGTTGCAAATATATTTTTCAGTAATTTTTTTTTTTTTCAATTTTTTTATATATTATCTAATTTCAGCAGCCAGCTATGATGCAACGAGTAACTAATATGGAGCTTCTAAAATTATCATTTTGGAACCCTGCACGTGACATGATGACTATTTTATGTGAAATCAAAGAGTTACTTCAAGAATGGGCACGTCTAGATCTGGACACACGAAGAAATAATATTAATCTATTTCCCCAAGGAGCATATTTGGAAATCGAACATGATCTCTTGAGACTTGCAATGGTTATTATTATATACTAATTATAAACGAAAAATACAATTTATTTATTTATTCGAATTTAACTTTTTTTTTTAAATTTTTTAACAGGTTAGTGAAATATGTCCACGTGCGAATTTGAAATTTGTCAATCAAAAAGAACAGCAGAGTTGTTTAAACTCATCTTGTGATGAAAGCAAGAGATCAAAAGCATATTGGGCAGCAGGAACCGGTTATGGTTCTGGTTCCACAAAAGGGCGTGAAGGGTGGGATGTAAACGCGCATATTGCAGCTCAGAAACTTAAAGACCAACAAGTTAATAATAATAAATTTTTCATTATTTTATTTTAAGTATCGCTGAATGAATTTTGTTTATTTTTAGATTGTTGCAGTTTTGCATAAGATTTTATACGAATTGCGACAATTTGCTCATAGTCAGAATAGTTCGATTATGAATGGGAATTCATCATTTAGTTGTAGTAATGATGTGGAAACTTCGATGGATGTTACCATTGTGGATCCGACAGTGATCGAGAAAATGATTAATTCGGATAGTGCAATTAGCATGGAAATTGGAAACGAAGTTTGTAGTTCATCGTCTTCGTCACTAGGACCGTCACTAACATATTGTTTACATGAAGAATTGTACGAAATAATCGAAGCATCGGCTTTAATTCCATTCCTAGAGGTGATTTTTAATTTTTATCTTTTATCTTTTATTTTAGTACAAAATAATTATTATCTTTTTAGTCACATTTACGAACGAATTCGTTTTTGGAGATTTGTCGACATTCGCTGGTAAATTAAATAAAATAAAATAAATTGTTTTTAGTAAAACTTTATTTTTGAATTTTAATTTCTTTTGGTTTAAGTTATATGATGCTATGATACAAGTGATAAAAGAAATGGGTAAGAATTAAATTGTATTTTATTTTTAAAAAAAATTTATTTACATTTTTTTTTGTTTTAGCTCAAATGTCATTAGTTCCATTACTTGGATCTCTTACAAATCAAGAAAAATCCATTGTAGATTGTCTTCTTCAACTTAAAGAACAAGTATATTTTATACATTAGAACTGAATTCATTAAACTTAACAAATTTTTATTCATTTTTAGGCTTCAGATTTGATTTTAAGGATAGGAAAAGGCGCTGCCAATGGAAGCATTCCACATTTAAAACCATCATTGCAAGATTCAAATCTACAAGATCCTTCAATTGCTGAGGAAAAAATTGCCAAGTTTGTAGAATGCATAATTTTTGAAAAAGTCAAAATGATTATTTTATTTTCAACTTTAGAGAATTTTCAACATTACATGAACAAGTAGTTTCTGCGCTACTACAACATGGTAAAGACTCTGCCTCCTATGGATCCATTTCATCCGATTCGGTCAATACAACAAGCTCAGTACCAGATGAAGCGTTGTATCAAAGATGTTTAAAAAATTTACAGTTTCAAAATCATACAATTGAAGGTGATATCAAATTATGCAATATAAAATGAAGTAATAGAAATTGTTTGCATTTCTAATTTCAGTTACTGGTAGAAATGCTCATTCGCACGCTCGTGCCTTTGCAAATGCCAGTGCACCGACTTCTGCTCGAGTTTTTCGCATCGCTCAAGAGCTTTCATCGTTTTCATCTTCGTTGCCTCTAAATCTATCATCGTCCATTTTTGTTCGTGCTGTGAGTAATAGATAATAACCTATTTTTCAAAAAATAGGTTGTAATAACTGTGTTTTTTATTTAGGATGAAGATAGATGTACATTATTACGCGTTATGATCACTGGGCCTGAAGATACACCTTATTCCGGAGGTTGTTATCTGTTCGATATATTTTTTCCGGATAGGTACCCAACAATGCCGCCAATGGTCCAATTAAGGACCACTGGTAATGGAGCCGTCCGTTTTAATCCTAATTTATATAAGTATGAAATTTTTAAGTTAATCAAAATGTTTATTTCTATATTTTCAAATTGTTTATTTCAGTTGTGGTAAAGTTTGTTTATCCTTGTTGGGAACATGGGAGGGACAACAGGGTGAACGTTGGAATAGTGAAACTTCAACCATTTTACAGGTTTTTTTTGTTGAATATTTAAATTTTTAAAATGATTATAAATTTATTAAATTGGTTTTTCTTTTTTCTAGGTTTTGATTTCTATTCAATCATTGATTCTAGTCTCTGAGCCATATTTTAACGAACCAGGATACGAAACAAAAATCGGAACTGATCAAGGGAAAAAATGTAGTGCCGCATATAATGAAGGTAGAAATAAACAAAACAATTTCAAAAAATGTTATTTTATTTTTATTTTTAAAATTTCAGAGGTCCGTATAAATAACATCAAATGGGCCATGATAGATAATCTCACAAATCCGATTCCAGGATTTGAAGAAATGATTCAGCTTCATTTTTTCATAAAAAAGAAGAGAATTTTACAAGTAAATTAACAAATTGAAATAAATTTCAAAATATTTTATTAATTTTAATTTTCTTTACAGGAAGTGAATTCATGGTTACAAGAAAGCAAGTCACCGCGACTTCGTCAATCTGTCGAATTATTAGAAAAAGAATTGTGCAAATTACAATCAAGAACCGATTTACAAGAAATAGTACAATCGCACGACGACCATGTTGCCATCAAACTATGACATCCATTTTTATACGCTTTACATCCATTTAATGTTGCTAACTAAATAATTTCTTTCCTTTTTTTGTATTTGTTGCTGAGCTTATACAGGTTGTAAACATATTTCGTTAATGCAAATGTTAATTAATAAAGATTTTATTTAAAAGTTCAAGGTCGAAGTGGTGCTAATCCTATCTTAGCTCGCAATGCATTTGCTTCGGCAATTTCACGGTCTTTCTCGCCCGCATTTTCATCTCTCGATTTATCCTTTGATTTCGAATGCTTATGAGATTTATGACGTCGATGTTCCTCCTTGTTTTTCCTAGTAGGCGTTTTAGACCTGTGACGTTTTTCTCTCACATCCCGATCCCTCACATCTCTGCTTTCTCGATGATCTCTGCGTCGTTCTCGACTCCTGGCTCGTTTTACTGGAGATCGACTACGACTGCGACTTCGCCTTCTTTTGTGCGGTGACCGACTTCTGCCGCGATATTTTGGCGACGGTGAGCGACGAGGCCGGTCGGCATCACGATGGCTACGTTGTCGTTCAGGACTGGATTTCGTGTTGTCTTTAGCTTCTTCCTCTTCCGATTCGACGTCATCTAAATCGTCTTCTAGAGCACTAACTCGTGGTTCTAGTTGATTTAGTTCCTCCAACACATGTCTTTTCTGCAGTCTGGGTAAGATTATATCACAAACTCGTTCGCCTTTTAATAATTCGTCCATCAATTCGTCCATGTGAACTAATTCGAATTCTAAAAATTAAATTTTATAATTGTTAAAGTCTGATTTTTCGTAGAGAAATGTTATTACAAAACTTACGTCCATTACGGTTTTGTCGTTTTAATTTACGGTAATCGTTGTACAGTGGTTCTAAATATTTATAACAGTCCAATGGCGTGCCAACTAAACGCATGTACAAAGCTCCTAAAACACGAACGTATCTAAATAGAAAATATAAAAAGTTAAATACTTAAAAAGTAAATAAATTAATTAATAGATGTGATTTTTATACTTGAAATCTTCATTTCTTATGAATTCCACCACGATGTCTTTTTCAGGTTGGATTTGTAACATCTTTAATAAAAGGCAAAGGAAAGGACAAGGTTTTATATTCCCACCAAACACTCCACCAATGTATTTCATCTCCATCGCTTTGTCCACCAACAATTCGGCTGTAAATGTAAACAAACGGTTTTTAGTGTGAAATAAAATAAATTCAAAATTATTTAATGTAGAATAACTTACCTGTCAAAGCGAAGCATTCTTCCTTCCAAAATCGAGAATCGTAAATTCTCGATCGAATGATTTTCTCCACTAAATATTGTGGATTTGTTCCCTTTATGGAATGAGCGTCTTTGACCGTACGATTCGCCATTTTTCATACAATGCAATGTCCGTAGTTGCCACTAGAGGGAGTCAACCTAGAGCACAGTTCTATACGTATCAGTATTTATACTGTGACCTAGAGGAACTAAGTGATAAAGAGCTCGCTGATTGCTTGGTAGAAAATCGTCATGCATTTGCCAATAATTCTTAAATTAAACGAAATTATTCAAATGTTGATGTTGATATAAATGTTACGCCTTCAGTTTCGACTGATTGCCGTTAGAGTGCAAAGCGCATCGGATAGCTATTCAATGCGCTTTGCACTCTGGACTGAAAAGTCATAAGAATTAACAAAACTTTAATGAATTGTACAGAAAAAGTTTAATAAAATTTATTTAATTTAAAATCAGTTGAATTGCTTTAATTTTTATACAATAAAGAGCATTCAGATCAAATTAAGTCAAGAATCATAAGGTGATGCGATCTTGACACACCTTAAAAAAAAGTGGTTGCAAAACAACAAACAAAACATTAAAAAAAGATAAATTACGATTTTTTAAAATAATTCACTTATAAAATTTGTTAAATAAAATATTGTAGATTACCACTTTGCTTTCCTAGCTTTCCTGTTGGTCAAGGTCACATAAACCATTTAAACCATGGTTTAGCCAAGCCTAAACCATAAATCAAATCAACAATCACAGACCAAACCACAAACCAAACCACATTGGTTAAACTGGTTTCAAACCAGACCATGACCAGGCCTAGTTTCAGA
>JAQFZN010000664.1:0-25047 GCA_034687075.1 Geophilus carpophagus
AATTATCAGTTGAAGGTGACGATAAAGTTGAGCGAGCACGAGAAATATTTAGGAAGGCAAATAAAGCTCTTCAAAATAGTGAAGAAAAAGAAGAACGTCTGATGCTGCTCGAAGCTTGGCAGACATTTGAGGTATGTATAAATTTATCCATTTATCCTAAAGCTTTGGTTTAAAAATTTAATTTCAATTTTTAATTGATTTAGAATGAACACGGTGATGACGACAGCCAAGTTAGAGTTGAAGCACAATTGCCTAAACGTGTAAAGAAAAGGAAGAAGATTCAAACTCAAGATGGAGTGGAAGGTGGTTGGGAAGAATATCTGGATTATATATTTCCAAGTGATGAAGCAGCTCAACCGAATTTGAAGCTGCTCGCTATGGCTAAACGATGGAAAAAAGATATCGAAGTTCCATCTGTCCCTATGGAAGAATCATCATCATCACAGTAAATTTTTGCTCTAATTTTTAAATCATTTTTATTTTATTTAT
The DNA here is from genome assembly GCA_034687075.1 of Geophilus carpophagus. Taxonomy (NCBI): domain Eukaryota; kingdom Metazoa; phylum Arthropoda; class Chilopoda; order Geophilomorpha; family Geophilidae; genus Geophilus; species Geophilus carpophagus. The sequence continues at coordinate 490 of JAQFZN010000664.1, forward strand.
TCTGTTATTTCAAAAAAAAATTAGTACATCCTCTGCATCAAAATATAATACATTATGCCATTATTGTGTTATTAAAATGTTCATACGATCAAGTGTCTGCCTTACGATTATTTTTATAATAATTTAAGTAATGTTACAAAACATTTTTATTATCAAATTATGGCAACACAATATTAAAGATGTCATTTCTTTTTTATATTTTTGTGCCCTTGACTAAACGTTTTAGAGAATTGTAATTATTTTCTCGAAAAGTGAGCATTTTATTTGGCACAATCCAAAGATCGTTTGAGGAACAAAATTTGATAAAATACAAAGAAAAACTTAAAAAATTCCAGTTCATTGAACTATTAATTTATTTTAATTATGGTAAATTAATCGCACTTATTTTCCTAATCCAAATTATTAGAGAAAATGAGATTTTAAATACTGAATACAGTCATAAATGAAGAAGGGTGCAAGCATTTACATTGCATGGAAGTTAGTATGAGGTAAATGATTTTATATTGAAAAATAAACAATTTTAAGTATCACTTGGATATGAATATGCTATACAACTATTTACAGTTGAACAAAGATACAATTAAAATTTTTTGCAGCTTTTCACATAAGAAAAGCTAAAAAGTTAAGTAGGTCAGTAACACTATCATTGAAATAATAATTGTTTAGTTTATCGCTGCAACAATTTGTTAAACATCTAATGAGAAACTAAATTAATCCTATCCTTCACGCGAAATATTAAAATGGCATTAGAAATTAATATTCACAAAAATAATATGATATCTAAAAACACGATCAAAAATAAATTCGTAAATGCCAACAAAAATATTCAAAAATACTTTTTAAAAAAATAGATATATAATTTGTTTTATCTGTCAGTTAAATTTCTCATTTTTTATATTTTCCTCCTTGGTCTTTCCAAGCCATTAAATTCATAACTGGGATATGGGGACTTTTACAAAAAACTCTTTCATTTCTAAAAGAAAAAAAAGAAAACAAATATGAATTATTTAAACATTTCAATGACAATTGTCAATTGTCACGTAATGAAAAGGAAAGGAATTTCAATTTTATTTCCTTACCCAGGTCCTGGTGTTTGCATTGGATATAGTTGAATAGTTTTCATTGTATAAACGTTGTTACATAACACACGAGCCATTGATGTTTTCCGGATTTCTTGTAACTGTTCTATTTTTTTAAATTAAATTTTATATAAGTAAATTGATGATATAAAAATAAATAATCAATAAATTATTTACTTGGAGTAAAAGCACCGGGATAGCCGCCATTTTCATACCAATATCTGTCACCGTTACGTAAATTCCTAAATTGTTGCGCTATAATACAAGCAAATGTTGGGCCCATAACAGCGCCGAACATTGGAGTTTCTGCAATACCACCTGGATATATTTCTAAATCTTCAACATGTCTATAAGAAAAATAAAAAGAGAATATTTTAATTAAATAAAATTCATACATAAATGATTAAAAAAATTATTAAACTTTACCCGTATAAATGAACAAATTTTCCCAACGTTTCGTCACGTATTAATCCTCGTAACTGATCCCAACTTTTTACAACTCCGTGACCACAATATTCTTTCCACGCTGTATAAGATGGAAGGCCATTATCTCTTCCACGTTGGATATTAATTGCAACCAGATCTAAACCCCAGCCATCTCCTAATTTCTCAAAAAGATGATTTCGTAACTAATGTTTGGAGTAAAGCAGACAGGAAAAGGTAAAAGTATGTCAATTAAACTGACACAACTATAAAATAAGATAAGCAACCGAATTACTTGGCTTGAAAAAATTTCATCCACTTGGTAAGGATGTTGGTTAATGAGGCCATAGACGATTTGATCAAATCCATATTCATGCGCCATTGAAGATAAATTAAAAAATTCGAACCATAATGGCGGTGAAGTTGGTATCTCTTCGTGATTAGCTGAGAATCTAAAGTAGAAATTAATTGAAACATTTAATTTATCGTAAATAAATTTAACACCAAAAGTGGCACAAAATATTTCATTATATCATGCATCAAATCAAACGGAATCCTATTAAATCTCTACGATTTCGCCTTGTACATATTGAAATCTAAATGTGACAATTTATTACTGTATATTAATAAGAGAATTTAGTTCCATTTACATAAAATCTTTTCAAAAATAATTATGCACCTTTTTGGCTACTCATACTCAGTTATTAACAAATTATGTTATTGGGTCTGTCAAATACGGCCCAAATACCTACACTCAAATGCAAAAAAATGTCAAGAGGGTTAAAATTCCTCACCTTCTAAACCTAGGCTGTACCATACTGTGACCAAAGCGGTATGCAGCAGCTGAAAATCCCGAAGCAACTCCAGCATTGATGTGTGGATCGTAACCATTGTAATATCCTTCGTGTTGCAATCGTAGTCCAAACACGTTCACATATTCAGGTCCCAAAATGACTGGCAAATATTCATTGTAAGTGATATGCTGAAACATAGCTCCAATAATTCGTCTTGTTTCTTGGAAAATGTAATCGTCGTCCCAATGTGGATTGATGTCACCGAGAATTCTTGCAATTCGGTTATGTTCACGTAACCAAATTGTGTGCATAGCAACCATTCCTGGATGTTGATTGACACGTTTATCACCAGCTTTATAACACATTGGTGTACGGCATTCTTTATCAAATGGTCCAATAGGTGGAAATTCACCATACAACCAGGAAATTTCCAAAAAGCCTAAGTTATAAATGTTTTAAATTAAAAAAAATATATTTGCATTGAGTTAAGCATTCACATACCTCCTCTAAATGCTCTCAATCCATAAGCATCTTTCTTAGTAGATCCATAAATATGAGATGCATCAATGAATGAGCTGGCTTGATTCACCTGCTCACGATGACCTAAAAGGAAATTTTATGTATTAGATGAGTTATTTACATAATGATGCATTTCTGTTTTCTGTTTTGTTTAAATTTAACAGCGCATACCTAAATTACAGCCATGTGGTGTGGTACCAGAACGAACAAATTGCATACACTGTAATCCAAATCGACCGTAAAACGGATCATCGTGAGGAATGGAAATTGGGTAACAATCTGGATGACGGAATTGCATTGATACATTGCAACAATGTATTTTGGAACCACCAGGTCCTTTATGAAAACAAAATAAATTAAAATCAATTTGAAAGTAATGAAATATATAAAATAAATGTTTGTTCAAAATGCGCCATATTTTTGAATTTTTTTTTCCAGTTAAAAATTAGCAGTGGCTATTTGGCCTTTCAGCCAATATACTTTTTTATTTTAAAATAAATGGCGGTTGAACAGCTTTACAGATCATTTCATTAGAAAATTATGCAGTGAAGCACAACTCAAAAGGATAATTTGCAAATGTAGTACAGTGAAGCCAGCCTATTTACCTCTTGTGTCAGGTTTTGAAGTAAGATCATGGCTAATGAATTGACCCCATTGCATAAGCAAATGAGTGTAGGGCACCATGTAGTATCTTCCTGGTCGATGCAATACCAAACTAATTATTCGAGGATTTGGTAAAAGGGAATGGTCTTTTCGCAGTCTTGGAGAACTCACACCTAATTTAAAGATTAATTTAGCTTATTTTTTAAATAAAATTATACATAGTTTTATGTTTTTGTTATTTTTAATAATTTTGACTTGTTTTAAACTATGTTACATCTTTCCCTTTCATCTCCTACTTCTAGTTTTAAGGACTTTTTGGTCCCCCCCCCCATGGGACCATCATCAGAACCATTTTGTGATTTTTTTTCAGTGAATATTCATGTTTATTGTCCCTGTATATACGCATGAATATTCACTGGCTTTAAACCTAGAAGTAGGAGATGAAAGGGAAAAAGATGTAACATAGTTTTTAAAACAAGTCAAAATTATTAAAAATAATTTAGTCTATAAACTATTATAAATTATCATAGATTCAATTTTACCATCTGAATAATCTGGCATCATAAATCGATGATAAGAAGAATGAGACTTTCCCCAAGTCATTCTTTGAAGATTATTACAACCACCATCATATCGTCTATATTTAGCATGTTCACAATTCTGAGGATGGTCATATTCTTCCATATGTGGCATTGGGCGACCACGAGGAGCTTCACCACCGCCATCATAACGTTTTTCCATTTTACACATACTATGTTTTCCTTCGACCATGATTTGCACGTGTGGTAACATATAATAAACTTGTCGTTTCGACAAACCCAATCTAACATAAAAATATTAAAAATTTTAAAAATATATAAATTAATAAATCATAGATGGGTTTTAGTTAAATTTTAACCTGTCACTCATGATTTTTGTGGCTCTTTCATTTAAATGACCTTCTTTATCTAATCTTCTAGATGCTGCGTCAGGAGCGTTGAAAGTTGCTAAATAAGCAGCAGCACTTTCATCATCAAGAGTAGGACCTATTTTTGAAAAGAAATCAATACGTAAAGGTTTAGTTTAATTGTATGTAATTTTTATCTATATGAACTAGAAATTCTACATCTTCTCTCATTTATTAAAAAAGAAATTTAAAAGCCCAATTTATGTCTTTCAATTACTACTTCCTCAATCAAATGCTACTGTACCTACAGAGAAATACACTTATGTCTGAAAAAAAAATTTAATATTAAAAAAAACTAGTGCAATAAACTGAATATTCTGGAGGCACAGCATTCTTAACAAGGCCATCTACTAATCACTCGAGTTGACTAAAAACAGGAAATACACTGCTAACATAAATGTACATTTATGTCAACAAAACAATCACGCTAAGACGTCATAAAAACACTTTCACTATACATCATCAAACGATTAGACCTGACAGAACTCATTAGGAACAAAAAGTCTATAGTTCTGATTTAGAAGGTGAGAATAAGAATGTTTTTATGTGGCAAAGGAGTCTTTGTGTGAAAAAAAGAGGAAATTGCAAATCTCATTCACACCTTAAATGTAAGGCAATACTTAAAAACAAAGACAAATATATTTCACAATCACTTTTTTCTTTTTAGTTTAATTCTCTATTTTGCCCTACTTTCTTATAAATAAAGCATATATGACAAATGTTTTATAATCGTAAAATTTCAAAAATTGCGGTGTGTTCTATAACGGAAAAGAAATGTTTTCTAGATTGACATTTATTGATAATATGTGAGATTTGTTAATTTTGGTTTAAAATGAATTAAGTACGCTAAATGCGCAAGTATTTATGTTAAATTTGAAAAAACTATTTTAGAATCATAATAACTATAAGAAATATAAAATTTTAAACTAAATTATTAAAATAAATATGTAATTTGTCAAGTTATACAAAAATTTTTAGTCTACTTTAAAGAAAATAAACCGTTTATGCTTCTATAACATTAGTGATCATTTCCTTCAATACAACCGACTTTATTGGCATTGGCCTTTCTCTATAAAATAAAAAAAATCTCCCATTTTTTTGTTTTTGTATTTGTGGTAATTATTTTTTTTTATTACTACTGGACGTCCAGCGAAAGCGACGCCCTTTTGGCAATCAGTCGTTGACCGCATAGTGTCCTCGACCTTAAAGTGGGGCTCAGCTTGGCCTTTTGGGAGTCGCTTATTTGAAGGCGTCGCCTAAAGACGATCTTCAATATATTACTCATTATTTTAAAAAAAATAATAATAATCAAAAAATTTAAAGAAAAATAATCTAGGAATTTTTTTGAGGAAATTATATCTTTTTATATTTTTTATTACAGCAACTACTGGAAAGTCCCGTTTGACTGTTCCATTGACCTGGAAGCTAAATGGAGTTGGCTGGGGCGCCTTAGTAGTGAATCTCAGAAATTGAGGCGAGATGTGAACCACTGACCTCTCCATGTTGAGAAAGGAAAATGACAAACCCACTACTTTACTCCTACTAGATCATCTCTGCCCTCAATTTCTGTTTATTTCTATAATACTTTTTTTTCCTTTTTATAAAGTGAAAAAAATAAAACTGAAAATAGTTTAGGAAATTAAATTACGAAAGAAGAAATTGGAAGAAACAAAATAATATAAAATGAATAGTTATTCAGTAATTTGTGAGAAAATAAGTAAAAAGGATAAAAAATATATAATATGAATTATTGTTTATTGTTTATAGTTTATAGTATGGTTTATATTTAAGACAGTTAGGCAGTACAATGTTCTAGATTCATGAAATTTTTTCTCATGGACTAGTGAGCATTGAATTATCCAATAAATTTTTAAAAGTGCTCATTGGAGCAGAATTTAATGAAATCAAGAGGAGTTAAATGATCACACTTAAAAATAAATGCCGATATATTGATAATAAATAATACCTGATAAAAGTATTTCTTTTAGAAACATATCATATTATAAATAACGTGAAACGAATTTGTTAGCAAACATACTTAACTCTAATTCTTCTTACCATAACTAACATTAAATCCATTTTTTAAATGGAATCTAAACAATTTTTATGAGTATATCATTCACAAGGAAGTAACCACAATATGTTCACAATATTTTCACATAATTTATCTATCTAAACTGCACTATCATAAAATCCTATGCCAAGGTCACCCACTAACCTGGTCTCCCTAAAACCCTAAAACGAGGTCAGTGGGCTCGCACTTTCACCTCACTCTTTGTAAACTTTTTAGATATTTTTCTTTTTTTCTTTACTCTCTTTAACCCACCAAAAATTTCATGCTAATTCACCGCCTTGTTTAAGAGTGGCCGATGACCCATGACCGACCGGAAAGCAGCTGGAGCCGTCTATACACATAAAATGGGGGCAGTGTGGCCCAAATCCACCTTTAACACTTGGTTGAAAAGTTGAAAAATGAAATAAACATAGGGAGGAAAGTAAACTACCAATTTTATTAATTCCAGTTATTTTATCCTATAATTAACTCGTAAGCTATCTTTACTTCTGAAAGAAGCCAAAGACTTTAAGAGAAAAATGTAAAAAAGTTAATAAGTTTAACTTTCTAGATAAATTATTATCCTTTTTTAATTATAGAATTTAATGAGTAATTAATGCGTATGCAGTACTAGATTTTATGCTACTCCATTATGTTTACACCTTTAATAATTCATCAGACCAAAAAGCTATGCTAAAAAAAAGCTGTTATGTATAAAAGTTCACTGCCATGTTCATGGATTGTCGCATGTCATATTGAGAGTAATAAACTCAAATCAAAAGTAGTTTGACCTAATGTGGATATCCACTTTCCAAAAATCAAATTGGATGGTTTTTATTTACAAGAAAAGTGACACAATCCGGTTTCATTAATTTCCTTATCATTCATGTAAAAATTCATGTTGAGATGTTCACATGAAAAATCGTGTTGATAAATACTTGATAAAAAAATCGATTATGTTAATATTTAATTCAATTATTTAAATTTTAGTTATTTCTAATACAGTATTAACCTCTCGTTATGATAAATTCAGTTGTACTGGCCTTAATAGCATGTAAATAAGCTTAATGTGCACAGTTTCTTTATACTTTTTAACACAATTGCAGCTATTGTTTTTATTTTGAGCTACTGTTTCTGAATCGTATTAATTTCACCTAAAATAAATTTAATAGAACTTAATGACAATGGTTTACAATTTTATTATTATTGTGTATATGATGTATTATTATGTCGTAAATTCTTGAAAATCAAAACCACACTCCACTGGGCACCTTGGCAATGGTTTTAAAGGGTTATTCAACTCTACAGCTAACATTTATCAAATCAAAGATGAGGAAGAGGAAAAAAAGACGTCTTGCATGAGTATTATCGACCTTCATACAATAAGCTCTCTCTTCTCATAAGAGAACTGATAGAAACAGTTCGTTATTATTAATCATTGAAAATTGTTTGTAGATGGGAAAACAAAAACCAGAAAAAGATTTTATTTTTGCATCATTGAATCTTTTAAGTTAATTAGTAAAGATATTGAAAGTAATTCATTGAAGTAAAATAAAATAAATGAAACAATTAATTTTTATGATTCAGTAACATTGAAAAATTTTGATACTATCTTACGAGTTGATACATTTAACAAAAGTGAAAGAAAGCTGTTTTAACCTTATCAGGAAAAATAATTTTGTTTACAAATTGTATCTTCTGCATCAGTCAACTTGATTTCAAGTTGCAAGTACCAGTTCATATCTGGTTTCAAAGTGACAACTTATGTCACATTTTATTTGCTCTCTCATGTATGTGTTACATTTGCTCCAACCTGATTTTTTTTTCACTTTAAATATTTAAAATTCATGAAACACTATTTTGACGTCACAAATTTTTCTAGAGAAATCAGAGAACAATTTCTAATAAAATTATGAAATAAATAAAATTAACAAAAAGTAAATAGTTGAAGTTATTAAAAAATTACATATTGTTAATTATATAAGTAAATAAACTTTTTACTGTAGTTAATTAGCCACAAATTTTAGGTTTCTTGATAATTAGGAATCAGAAATCATTACCAAAGATGTAATTCGTTCCAGAAACATGCACTAACTGAATAACAAAGCTAATAAACTAAAAGAATGTATGTCCATCACTATATTATTAACAAAAACATGAATTTAAAAGTCATTCTTCCATCAATTAAATGCCTCAAATGTATCGAAACATAACCGTAAAAAAATAAAACAAAAAACTAACAAAAAATAAATAAATAAAATAAAAGAGTTCAAGTTCCTATATATCAAGTTACCTAGATTCATAAACATTTAAAAGCATCCAAGTTTCACCGTCAATTTTTTTTAAATTAAGTGGATTTATGGTGGAACAAAATTGAGTGTATCACTGACCTAAGCGCGTGTCAAAGCCCTCTCGCCTCTCGATCTCTTCAGCCATTGCTATTGAAGAATTGGCAAGATCACTGAGCATTCGTACAGTTCTTTCCCGAACTAAATTCCTCGATTCCGGCGTGATGGTATTGTTTGTATTATCAACTAAAAAAAATCAAAACCAAAAAATATTAATATTTAATTTGATATTGCATGTAAATACACATTTTATACCAACTTTAATAGCAATTTTAAACGTTTTACAGTTTATTTTATAGCATTTTAAACACATCTTTCTTGAAAATCAACCATTTGCAATTCCAACAAATTATTTTACAATAATTTTTTATTAGGTACTCAGTGCTTGACTAGTCATCAAGGTGAAAAGATTAGACTAGAGTTAAATTGAACAGACAAATAGTGTAGATTTTAAAAATGTGTTCATAAAATGCTGTTTACTAAAAGGCAAAATAAGGTCAATGTACCAGAACGAAAAAGCTTGGATTTAATATTTAACCTCAAAGTCTCAAACGCTTGACTTGGTTTTATTTCAAGTTCAAGAAAAATAAATAAATGAATAAATGAAATTTTATTAACTCAAGTTTTTTCTTCTTTTCTCAGAAAAACAAGTGTTTTTTTTATTTTGAGGTCAAATGTATGTCACGTTCTGTTAGATGTAAGCTGGTGCTTTAAACAGTTTCCCATCCCTTTCTCTTTGTACATCACTCAGAAAGTGACAAAAATAATTTCGGGTCACGTGGGCAGACCACATTCCGTCCTATTTTTTCTTCGGTATCTACAAGTACTTAATCTTTTTTTCAACCTCTTTCTTCCTCATCTCTGTCATTTATTACACATGTGGAAATTTTGTATAGTCATCAATTAAGTATGAAAAATGTGATGTAATTTTGTTTAACAACCAATAATACAACATTTTCCTAATGATGCAATAAATTACATTAAGAGTGAAATAGTTTATATTTGAAAATAAGCATTTATTAATTAGATCAAGCATTTATAACAAAATTCAAACACTAAAGCTAAAATAAAAACTTTACCAAATATAAAATAACAATTAATCGAACCAATATTCATTAATTCCCTGTCATTTATTAAAGTAGCCCAATGTTAAGGTGCGTTTCCCCTAATTCTTAGACACGCCACACCTGAGTAATTTAAATCCCCCTTTTTTTATTGCCTCAGGAAGTGGGACACCAAAAGGCGCGGGTTATTTTCCCATTGAACCCATTACACACTTTTCTTTCTTACCTCTATCCGCTATTAGAGCAGCATTAATGGCGTCAAAATGAGGTAATAATGCTTCCCAATCTATTTGAGGTTGAGTAGGTAACGTCACACGATCTGGTATTTGTGCGTGAACAGATGGACAAACCAAAGTGTGATATAAAAGTGTGATGCATAATAGGAGTGAACATCTATAATAAAAAATGAAAAGAAATATAAACAAAAAACTCTATGGTCTTATCCATTGTCTATAATTGACGTAGTGACACAAATTAAAATTGAAACTGAATGAACATTTTTAATGGTTTATTCTTCCCAGCACGCAACTTTTTTGTCATGGGATAATCAACAAAAGAATAGAATCATTTTTTCCCTTTCAGTTTTAATCACAAATAGAAAAACACCCCTTGAATAACTTTCCCTGCAGTACAGCAAAAGTCAAATTACAAACTTTCTATTATGTAAATAACCTGAAAGCTTAAATCAACATTACTTAACATCTATTTGTTTTTATTTGTTTCTATTTGTTTCAATTTAGGATTAATTCAAATATTATACGGAAATATAATTTTAAACACCTAATTTTTAGACATAGGTGAATAATTCTAACCTAAGAACCCACTCTGGTAAGTTTCGCTCTACTAACTACAAATCAATGGCATCAAATACTTCTTCTTAACCCTATCTAAAATTGCATCAAAAACTCAACGTCATTTGAAGCTAACCTAAAATCTCTAAATAATTTTATACATATTTCTTTTATAATGTATAAAGTATATTATAAATTTATATTTAAATCAATGCCTTAAGATCTTAGGGTAACATATTATATATTTAATCTTTTTTGTTCACTTACCTGTACCTTGTTATCCACGAGATGTCCATAGCAAGAGTGTTGGCGATTATGATTTGGGCGGCGCACGCGTGGACTCCTTTTATAACGGTATGAATAGTACGCCTGTGGGTGCTGCTTCAGCGTGGACGGTGGATGGAAGTTCATTTGCCTCCGAAAACATTACGCAGTGGGTCACGTGATCATAGGAAAACCAGCACAAGCAGAACCGACGAAGAACAACGGCCAAAGACGGTCTGTGACGAGCAGAGAAGTCTAACCCTTGTATATAAAAATCATTTGCAGCGAAGCGTAGAATACAAATTGATATTTTTTAATTTTAATTAAGTCATTGGAAAATCTAGTTTGATTTGGTTTAACCGTATTCATGTCAATGTTTCTGCTTATTTGTTTTTATATTTATATATAATACTTTTTATTATTTTAGTAAATATAATTATTTTAATCATTTGTTTAGTTTATTATAAAATTATTAAATTATTCTAAGACCTTAATGATCACTTGGCCAAAAGTAACAATTATATGTTTGAATGTACAGTAGTTGGGTGGGTTATTTACTCTCGCTTCCACACGTTTTCTGCAAGAAGTAAAGGAGAATAAAGTCACCTAATTCACTTAATCTAGGTAGAATCGAGGATACAGGGTCATCATTAGATTCAAGTTAATTTCCGTATTTACTTTTATGTATGATGTAATGTCTTCATTTTGTTAGGCTAGGGTAGTTACTTCAGTATTTATAACATGGTTCAACGTGCAGTAAAAATAGCATTTACGTTTCGTTTATGCATAATAATGAGCTGAAAGTGACAAATAAATTAAGGATATTTTCTTGTTTTGAACCGAAAATATTTAAAAGGTCAATGGCGGAGAACCAGTTTGATTTAAATCAGATACAAATAAAACAGCCTTTTTAATTTTTTTTTGGGTAGAAATGAGAAGAAAATTGTAAACACTTTTAAATTTCATGTCATGCATGTTCCAATTGCAGTAATTTAAGTACAATTGAAATCTCAATTACCAAATTTTATTTTATATAGTCTTTTCCTACATTTTCTTCGAAAACGGGACAAATACTGACGGTCACTCCAGCGTGGCCAAGATTTAATCAGGTCGGTGAAATTTATGCGAGAAATATTTCACTCCACCCAAATTCATCAAAACTGAAGTAATAGTTATCATCAAAATGTCAACGAACAATTTTATTATCAACTCATCAGATTAATTGATATGAAATTCTGCGCTCTGTTGGCAAAATTTTTATCTTGAAAAGCTAAATTGTTAAAAATAAAACAAAATAATAATTATTTTTAATTTTTTTAATATAACAATAATAATGTGATACATTAAGCAGTAAATTCGAGTTATAAGTTATATCAATTCCCAAATAAAAATATTATAAAAATAACAAAATAATTGTATAATAAAAAAAAATTACAAAACAAATCAATCTCGCATTAATTTTATTATATAAAGCACTTAATTGCACATTTGTTAAATTATATACAAATATATAATATCATATTTCTTCATAAATCGTCCATTAAGTCATCAGAATCAGAGACATCGTGAATAACAGTTTTGCTACAAGATGGTTTTGCTATTATTTCTGAACCACGTGAAGATGTCGCTTTCGGATTAGAGACCTCATCTCGTTTACGCCTTCTTAATAGTTTAGTTTTTTTAGGAATCACAACCTCTTCAACAGCATCATCAAATTCCATTTCGGTTTCACTTCCTGAATTAATGCTGGGACTTTTCGAGTTCATATTATTTTTATTATTATTACTAAGTCTTTTACTATTGCGTTTCGAATCACATTCTTCGAATGCTTGAATCTTTGCTTCTAATTCTTGAATTTTTCTTTTCTTTCCATTTAAAACTGCCACAAATTTAGCATACAAATCTTTTTCTAATTGTGCTTTCTCTTCGTTTAATTTTTCAATCGTTGTTGTTGCATTTTCGAATAATTTCAATGTCTCATCAACGGTAGACTGTAACTTTTTAATTTTCTCATCATTTTCTTTCAAAGTTCTAGCGCTGTATTTCCAATAATAATCAATGATATTAAACTCACTTTTACTCAACACAATTTCGCCTAATTGATATTTCTTTCTCGCTTGAATTCTTTTCCATTTTAATTTTACTTCTGTTTCATTTAGTTGTGAAATTGAAAAACTGTAATTCTCTTTATCACTGAATAAAGCCTCGGAATTGTAAAAATGTAAATTTTCTTCACTCATTTCTTTCAAATTAATTTCTAATAATTCTCCCTTATAGGCGTCTTTCGTGTTCGTCAAGTATATGCTGACAGGGAAGTTCAATCGATCAGTGTTGCTTACTTCACATATCAAATAGTATTTTTCGCCCTCTTCGGAGGATATAAATTTCACACTTAAGTCAGGCTCTATGTCAGACATTTTCATCAAAGTATTGGTAATAAATTCAATTAAAGTTTGTATAAATTGCTTCAATAAGCCATATATTGTAAGTAAAGTCCATCGTTGCTAAAATAAAAACAGTGAGAAAACATAATGGTTGTCGCCATTTTGATCACGGAGTATGCAATAGTTGTTGTTTTTAACAAACGATGGCGCTTTGATTCACTCGTATTGAGACATGGCAGCAAAGACTGCTATTTATTTTAAGATTGTAGTCTATGATAAAATTCAAATAAGTAATAATTTTTTTGTATTTATCTATATATGTAATTGCCATATGTACTTGGTCCGTAACGCGTACGTAGCGCCATCTGTTGTTAAACTAGCTCGCAGATGTTCTGCGGGAGTCTGCTAGTTTAACATTATTTCTTAAATGCATTTAATATTACAAAATATTGAATCATTCGTGTGAGTAAATAAATGTGAGTGAATCCTAAACAATTAAAATGATTAGTTAAAATCACCAAATAGATCATATTTAAAAACAGTTTATTATTTTAATTAAACGTTAACAGTTTGAGAAAAACATACTCCTACCATTATCACTGTTGGAAATGTAGTGACCAAAGGGCACCAAACAAATGACTGCATAAATACACCATGCTTTCTTTTTAATAACACACGGGCTTGTGCACATTTAGACAGAACTTTATGAGAAAAAGTATGGAAACAGAACAATAAATGATGTCATACCATTGTGCAGATCTACCACAAATTAAAAAAAAGGCTGAGGTTATTTTCCCAGAAATCTGGGGAAATAGCCATTCCACTGACTATTGGCTATTTCCCCAGAAAACTCTATTTTGACTAAAAATCGATTAATATCGAATTAAATATAGATGCTCTGACTGTACAAAGTGATAAGTATTACGAAATGTGCGAATGTTTCGACTGCACAAAATGACGAATAACAGGAATAACACAATTAATGATTGGAATATTTATTGACAAGTGATATAAATATTAAATGTAAATATTTACTATTTTTACTTCCTGATTTATTAGTATAATGACAATCAAACCATTCATGAATTTTGATTTTTTTCATAATAATAGGTGTTAAATTTTACTATACTACCAAATATAAAAAAACACAAATATGATTATTTCTGTTGTCTTATAAGTTGGTATTACTGCTATCCTCAACTGAATAAATTTTAAAATTTTAAAACTAAAATAGACAAAGAACTAAAATGATTTAAAAGCACTAGCTCGGTTTCTGGCCTATTATAAGAGGCAGCCATGGACACCCAGAAAACCTTTTTTTTTTTTAGGTCTTAAAGTCTTTTTTTTAACCAAAAGGGGTGGCTGATATTACATGGAACAATAGCAGTTTCGCCTCTAGAACTGGGCCTGACTTTGCACCAGAATATAATTCCTTTACTATATAAGCTAGAAATCTTGTTTAAAAGAATGCCAAATAATTGTTAGAATCTGATAAAAAAAACTTTAAAAACTGTTTAAAAAAACGTTAAAAATTATTTAAATAACATTAACATTTAAAAAAAACCATTAAAAACTAAAAAAAAAGAATTTTTTATTACAAAATAATGAAATCTTATGGAAGTTGTAGGTTTAGCTTGTCTGCATAGTATGTAGCTCCATCCCACTACTTTTACTCATGTCTCATAATTCAAGAAGTTGTATTGTGTACATGTAAATAATTAATACATTGCTTTAAGTTTTTTTTGTATTATTATTAATATTATTAGTTGATTTGATAATTTTTTAAATTTATTAATAATATTTGGATAAACAAAAACTGAATTGAATGCTGCATTGTTTTTGCTTGTTTTTTTTATCTCAAACTTTAACGAAAATTGAAATAAAATAACCAAAGAAAAATCAAGTGATTTCTTGGTCAAATGCTAAAGTTGTATTTGTCATGCGTAGCCATTACCATCTAGTGGCAATTTTCAAGGAATTTTGGAATGACAGTTTTCACCAGTTTTTGTGGGTCTTTTTACTATAGGTAGACTTGGTTTTAACTACCTTTGGTTTTACTGATGGCAGGTCCAAAACTTTGAAATCAAAGTATCTAGGGTTAAAACCCTATAAAAGAAGAGTGATTAAAGCGACAACTAGTGGCACAATATTTCTTTTTACTTTACCTTAGGCACGGCGCACCACGCAACGCATTACAAACCTTGAGCCGCATGTTTAAAAGTATGGCGGACGATGCAGTTGAGCAGACTGAAATTAGTATTTCATTGGCAGATTCTGAAAACGAAAATGTGAAGTCTGAAAACAAAACTGTATCTGAATCATATAAAAAGAAAGCAGAAGAATTAAAAGAAAAAGCGAATGAGTTCTTTAAAGGTATACAAAGAGGTTTTTCTAGCTGCGATGAAACTCAACTTTCTTTCATCGCCCATTATGAATCGCAAAATTAATTTTTATTTCTTTTCACGAAAGCTAAAGAATTTGATAAAGCTGCGAATTTGTACTCAGAAGCAATTAACCTAAATCCCAACGTAGCAGTTTATTATGGAAATCGAAGTTTCGCTTATCTGAAATTAGAAAGTTTTGGTTATGCTCTGAGTGATGCAACTAAAGCTATTGAACTGGATCGGGGATATCTAAAAGTAATTCACAAAACGGAAAAATTGTAAATTTGATGTTTAATTTGAAATTTTTTTTTCTTAAATATATAATTAGGGCTATTATAGACGCGCTGCAGCTTACATGTCATTAGGAAAATTTAGACTTGCTTTAAAGGATTACGAAGCAGTAAGTTTATGGTTGAAATTTTTCGTTTTGGGTATACGGTATTTAATTTTTTTTTGTGTAGGTTACCAAATACAAACCATCGGATAAGGATGCTAAAATAAAATATCAAGAATGTATGAAAATAGTTAAACGAATGGCTTTTGAACGAGCAATTGCTGTTGACGATACGAAGAAATCGGTATCGGAGTCTATAGATTTAGATTCGATGAGTAATAATTGTAAATGAGAAGGTACTTTTAATGTGAATTTGATTTTATTTTATAATCTATTTCAGCAATCGATGACGATTATCAAGGCCCTTCTTTAGAAAATGGTAAAGTAACGTTAGAATTTATGCTGCAGCTCATGCAGACGTTTAAAGAACAAAAAAGAATACACAGAAAATTTGCAT
Source organism: Geophilus carpophagus (assembly GCA_034687075.1). NCBI lineage: Eukaryota > Metazoa > Arthropoda > Chilopoda > Geophilomorpha > Geophilidae > Geophilus > Geophilus carpophagus. Next base: position 16,933 of record JAQFZN010000664.1, read on the forward strand.
ATAAAGTAAATAAACTTTAACAAAAATAAGTTACAAATGAAAAGCTTAACATTCTTACTTTTTTTAAAGATTTTGTTAGACGTGATGGAGATATTTAAAAATCAAAATTCCTTAGTAGATATCACAATTCCAGACGTGAGTAAAATTTTGTGTGCTTTTTTGATTTTGATTAATATATCTTTTAATTTTAGAATAGCAAATTTACCGTATGTGGGGATGTACATGGACAATTTTATGATTTAATGAATATTTTTGAGTTAAATGGATTGCCATCTGAAACAAATCCATACGTAATGAAAATAGAATTAAAGAGTTTAGTAACAATTTTAATTTTGTTTTAATTCAATTTTTAATTGCAGTTATTTAACGGAGATTTTGTTGATAGAGGATCTTTCTCCGTTGAATGTATTTTTATTTTATTTGGATTTAAATTGCTTTATCCAAATCACTTTTATATGTCAAGAGGTTAGTTATTAGATTGATTTTCTCATCCCCTTTTTCCAATGTCCACTTTAAAAATAATTTTAACAACTTATTTAGGAAACCATGAGAGTCAAACCATGAATCAAATGTATGGTTTTGAAGGTGAAGTCAAAGCAAAATATTCTTCGCAAATGGTTGGATTATTCACGGAAGTGTTTAATTGGCTTCCATTAGCTCATTGCTTAAATAAGAAATGCTTAGTATGATTTGATAATTTCATTCAATGATGTATTTTAACTTGTTACTAAATTAATTTTTTAAATTCAGGTAATGCATGGAGGACTTTTTTCGAGAGATGATGTTACTCTTGACGAAATTCGTAAAATTGAAAGAAATAGGCAGCCTCCTGAAGAAGGTAATTTTTCAATCATTTAGTTATATATTTACTTTTACACACCTTGTTTTAAAATAATTATTTTAGGTGTTATGTGCGAATTATTGTGGTCTGATCCTCAACCTCAAATTGGAAGAGCGCCTAGTAAACGTGGTGTTGGTGTACAATTTGGACCTGACGTTACTAGTAAATTTTTGACGCTCAATAAGTTGGATTACATTATTCGCAGTCATGAAGTAAAGGCAGAAGGTTACGAAATTAGTCATGACAATAAATGCATCACAGTATTTTCTGCCCCTAACTATTGGTAAATGAACAATATTTTTTGAATAAAAATTCTAATATACTAATTAATATTTTTTAATTAGTGATACTATGGGAAATAAGGGCGCTTTTATTACAATGACTGGTAATGATCTTACACCTCATTTTACAACGTATGCCGCTGTGGTAAGTTTAAAATTAACTTGTTTGGTTGCTGCTAATTAAATATTAAAATTAATTATCTTCTTTTAGCCACATCCTAATGTCAAACCAATGGCATACGCAAATTCATTATTCAGCATTTTTTGATAAGAAAAAGATGAAAAGCTATTTTTATTATTTGGGCACAAACATTGAATAAAATACAGTATTTCTTAGCCTGTAATGGAATTAGAAATAAATTAAAAAATACTCAGGCATTTTCTAAGTTAGAATGTTGGAATTTTTTATTTTTATTTTAGTTGGAAATTTTAAAAATTTTCTATAATTTTTATTACATTCCAATCCAAATGATTATGGAAAAACAGCAAAAAGAAATGTTGATTCTACAAAAGCATTTACGATAATTTATTTGGTGAACGCATCTAAGATTAATTGCACCAAATCGTTTCTATTTTCCCGTGATACCTACAGAAGAAATTATTATTAGATCAATAGTAGAGAATAATTTTGTTTCAATTAAACATTACATTAATTAATTGGATGTCATTTCGTGATTTTAAACTGTTAACCAATGGTATTGGTCTCGATGTAGTTATGGGAACTGTAGCCAAAATGAAAGGTTGATCTTTATTAAATAAAGTTAGAACAGTTTCTTCAAAACATTTGCTAAATAATTCCATTTTCCCAATTTCATCTATAACAATCACTGCATCTGTATTTTCTTTAAGGGTAGGTAGTGCAATGTTTTCAAAAGATTTTAAATCTACACTGTACTTTCCAACACGATATGGTCTACTGCTTGTTGTGCTAAATAATTAATTAAAAAGCTGTAGTGATTTTTAAAAAAAATTGAAGTACTTTGTACTAATCTAACCTGTTCCTTGCTAAAGGCCCACGGTTACCACAGAGACTAACTACATCAAAACCTATTCGTTGACCATTTTGTCTCACTTCCTCAGTGAAAAATCCAACGCAAAGTGTCTGTCGTCTGCTCAATTCTTTACATACTTTTGTAATCAGCGTTGTCTTACCAATACCTTGCAAAAAAAATAATTCTCATTATGTTCAAATTAAAAATTTGAAGGCTTACCTGGTGGTCCCGTAATTAAAATTCGACGTTTGCTTAATGAAGATGCCATAAATATCCAAAAGTAAAGCTAATGATGTATTCAATGTGTACAGCAATGGAAGCGCCTCACGAGAAATCGATGGTGTAGCCATCTAGTAGTAAATCCTATCAAAATGTAATCACATGATTATTAGAGTATTTCACATCGAGAATCATGGCTGGATGTCATACCTAAATGCCATACCGATGTAGTTTAATTACCCAGTGATCTCGTTTATAACATTCTTTATAATTTAAGCCATGGCAAATGTCAATTATCTGCTCCTGTGTCAATTAATAGTTCATGTGTTTGCATTCATCTTGTCTTTATGTTTGCTAGTTCCTGTCGCCATTCATTTAAATAACTTTCGGTAAATAAGTTTGAATATTTTCTTTTTCGTGTACAATTATTATAACTATATTGACATTACTATATTGTCATTACTATGTAGCGGTCATTGCCTTCTTTTTTCATCTGGCAACTGGAGCGATAAGGGTCAACTAATGGTAGAATGGAGCTCTTCAGCTTATTGCGGTTATACAATATTTGTAGGTGCCGTTTTTCTGATATCATCTGTATTTCAAGTGTACAGGTTATCCATATTTTTGTATAAAGGCATAGATAGGTAATAGGAATTATATTTATTTTTTTAAATGCCACTGTGAAAACTAAGTTTGTTATTAATTTTCAGTTCATTTTTATCTGCTTTCATTGATACAATTACCAGTACACTGTTAGCAGTCATATCATTAGTGGCAGCAGTTTTCATTACACTTGGTTTTAAAGCCTGGTGTGACGCAATTACTACCAGATATATTTCGTAATATGAAATAAATTTCATAACATTTGTGTATATTTCAGTTAATTTCTATATTTTAGTTGTAAAGAAGCTAGTTCGAGTGATATGGATGAAAAGGCGAATATAGTTATTCCTGGATTTTATATTCAAATTGGTACCGCTCAGGTATTTAATTTTCTTTAATTTTAAGTTCAATATCTAATTTTTCATTTATTTATTTTTGTAATAGTTTGCCGCTTGGAGTGCATGGGTGTGTTCGGTTGCGTTGGCAGTATTCTCGTTTTTAAAAATATGCCAGTACCATCAACGAGCAAATATTGTTGCCAGTATGGCTAAAGAAAGGCAGCGTTTGGTTAGAGATCCATCTAACAAGTCACTTTCACTACCAATTGCGTAGGATTTTTTTATTAAATACTTAAATATTGATAAGTTATGCGCTGTAAATTTAACTTCATTGTCTATAGCATAAGCATTAGATCTGATGATGATATTTTTCTCATAAGTGTCACAATTAAAGTTGAATTTATTGAGATATTTTTATAAGATTTGTTTGAATCTTATTTAATCCATTGCATATTTTGTAATAAGATAGAATATAGAATTAGTTATTTGTAATAGAATAAGTTATTTGTAATTGTTAGGTTTAATAAATTGTATCAATTTAAAGTTTGTTTTATTTTTCAGTGAATAAATACCTCACTTGACAAAGAATGAAAAGGATTAATAACGAAACATCAATATCTCATTTTGAAATGCATTAATTTATTTATTTATTAACGCGTTTACTTGTTTAATTATATATTATTTAATTTCTTTAATATTTATTTATTTATAACTTTATCTAATATTTCTATTTATATTTGTGTGCTTATTTTTAATTTATTTATTGGTTTAATAAATTATTCAGTAACCTTTTAGAAATAAAGTGTGACGTATGAACGAATGTTTGAGCATTGTTATTAGACTGATCATTAGGGAAAGGATTTTCCGGGACTAAAAGCCCCTAAAATCGGGCTGGATTTGGGAGGCAAAAAAGCCCATTTTCGGGAGCTTACTCAGGCCTTAAAAAGGTCATTTTTGGGATTATCGGGAGTTAAAAAGGTCACTTTCTGGACAATCGGGCATCGAAAAATTCAATTTTTGAATTTAAAAATGTTTAGAATTTTTGTTTATGAAATTAGGAAGTTCATTTATTTATTTATTTATTATCTACTAAAAAATTATTTATATAAATTAAAGCACATTTTGAAATATTTTTAGGGGTTCATCTATGTCTATTATTGGTTATTCTGATTAACAATTATTGTTACTTGTAGTATGTGTTTATAATTAGTTATTTTTAATCATTAGATTTGATTGGCTAAAATTTAAAAATGAAGTTATTTAACATCATTTATAAATTTTAACCAATTAAAACATGCTAAATTGGGAAAATTAGGGAATAACGGGTTAAATCGGGATTTTCCCAAAAATTTTATATGGCTTAAAATGCTTAAAATTATTGAATATGTTGAGAAAATTGTTTTTCCCGAAAATTGGTGCACAATAATGTAATGGGAAAGGTCCCAGATATTCCTTTCCCTACTGATCATTACATGAATATCAAATTTTCCTACTATTCCTGAAATTTATTTCAAATTGAACCACATTTTTCCTTTGCCATGATTTCAATTCTCCAAATGTCACACAAATATACGCTTACTAATAATTAAACAATTGAACAAATTGTATAAATATGTTAAAAATTTAAATTATAATAATTCATCACGAAAGCCAAAATTAAAACACTATTATGTACAGTTAAAGCTGGAGGAGAGACTAAATCCCCATCTTCAATGGCATGTCTCTCAACTGTTGTCTACCAGATCAGTGTTTTACCACAGACTAAAAAAAATATTTTTTAACCTATGGTTTTACCACTTATTCTGATCTTGGAATCAATCCAAGAAAATACAGACATCAGATTTCAACCAATGATTGATTTTGCTTACTCTGGTGACAAGTGATGAAAATACCTATTAAAATCTCAAAATATAAACTTTTTTCATACAGAATCAAAATGAAAACTTTATTGAAAAATTTAAAATTGTCTAATTTCAATTCTGTAATACACTTACTGTTTTGCATATATAAATATATATATATATATAGGTTGATCTTGCAATAATTAACACTTACAATAAATTTCTTCTGTTAAACATAATACAAACAAAAAAGTCCTTTTTAACATAAATTACAACATACACAAATAATTAAACTAAAATTTAATAATTTTTCAAATAAAGGATTTATTTTTAATTTTATTCCATTTTAATCCTTTAACTTTTAATTTTTTTAAAAATTTAATGACCATTGTGAACATGATGCAGTAGTGAAGCGTTGTTGGCTTTCCTCTTCCCATAATACAGTGCGGTAGGCAATGGCTGATGTTGTCGTGAATAACTATACCACTATTCCTTCCAGTGATAATCAAGGTAATCCTTCACAGTGACAAAACATTGCATTCTACTTCGTAATTCATTCGAATGTTCCGTAGCAAGTGATAAAAAAATAATCAGTATTATAGCTTATTAACGAACCAAAACTGTCCCTAAAGTCAACCGAAGACCATGATTAGGCTTAAGGCTTAATGTTTTTTTTCTTTTTTTATTTGATTCAATTTATGATGACGCTAGTTTAGCCTATAATACTAATTTTTAAATGGGTTAATGTTATTGTTCCAGCAAAAGCCATGGGGGCACATACCGAAGCTGGTGATTACGAGTCTTCTCATAGTCCTAAAGATGATCAGTCGCATTCAAATGACGAAACTAGAATAGGCGATAGCGACAAAGATTCCTCAAAAACAGACGATGGATTACGAAGCAAGAAAGACAACGCTGAATTAGAAAAATACTGGAAAGCTGTTCGTGACAATTGTCAAGATTTTACTGGTTGGACTTACTTGCTTCAATATGTAGAACAAGAGGTAATGAATTTGAGATAATTTATTTTGCGCACCATACTTCATTTTTTAAATAATGAATAATAAAAATATAATTACGAATTTATTCGAAGCATGCATTGCAAAAAGGGGATGAAGTTAACCTTAATTGCAGATAAGGTTAACTGAAAATTAAAAATAAATACTTAAATATTTATATATTAATGAAAATAAATTTAATTAAAGAAAACTAATATTCAAATTTATTCTTTTGTGCGATAGAACGATTTAGACGATGCTAGAGAAGCTTTTGATGCATTCTTTGCTCGTTATCCTTATTGTTACGGTTACTGGAAAAAGTATGCAGATCTCGAAAAAAAGAATGGCAATATTGATAAGTGCTTAGAGGTAATTTGAGTGGATTAAATTTTATTAGTTAATGTAATAACATTAGTATTATTTTTTATAGGTTTTTGAAAAAGGTGTTGCTGCAGTTCCTTTAAGTGTTGATTTATGGCTACATTATTTGAATTTTTATAAAACGCAGCACAAAGATGATCCTGATGGTGAAGAAAAAGTTCGAGAGTAAGTTATTTAGAATGAAAAAAGAAAATTGCGAATTATTAATGTTTGATATTATATATTTTGAATAGGTTATTTGAATATGCTACAGCAGCAGCTGGCATGGAATTTAAATCAGACCGTTTATGGGAAATGTATATGCATTGGGAAACTGAACAGAAACGACTGGCTAATGTAACAGCCTTATACGACAGATTGTTGAGCACTCCGACTCATTTGTATTCTCACCACTTCGAAAAGTAAGTTCAATTGACTATAGCAAATACTGACAATTAAAATTTTATCTTTTACATTTCCTATTTTAAAAATTTTGAAGTTCGAAATTTTTATTTTTGTTTCTTTTTTGGTAAATTAATTAAGTTGAAATTCTCACAGCTTGCTTCAGGATTGAACCTGCTGCCCGAGTGAAAATAAAAAATGTGCTAATGGCGATAGCTGAGTATGTTGCAGCTGATTTGCATGCATTTAATTGATAAGTTGCTTTTTACAGTGCTATATGATGGTTTATAATTATTTCCATAAAATGTTTTATTATGATAATTAACAAGCTTGATCTGATTTGTAGGTTTCAAGAATTTGTCAATAACAATGATCCTAAAGAGATTGTTTCTGCTGAGGAGTACGCTCCATTGAGACAAGACATTGTAAATACAAAAACTAAAGAAGATGATCAGGAACCCATTCTTGGTGGAGAAACACCTCCACCCGGCATGGACGACGACGCGCCTCCTGGTGAGGATTCAGTACCAGCTCAAGAAAAGGCGCCTGTAAGTTGACTCTCTGTAAGAGTGAAATATTCAATTTTTTTTCTATTAATAATGCAAGGGATTAATAAGCCGATTAAGTTTTTCTTGCCTGCTTTTTCATGAGCCTTTGTTCTGTAATCTTAGACAGTTTTTGTGTTAAGCCCTCAAATTTCAAAAGCATCTTATTCACCGATTGGGCAAGATCACTTTAGACAATTGTGAAAATATGTAAGAATCCTTTTTCTTCTTTGAAAAAGCGTTGAATGAGATTTTTGAGGGATTTTTTAACCTATATGTTTAGAACTTAATTGCAATTTATTTTGTACCATTGTGTAGCAAGTTGATGAAGAGACAGCAACGTTAAGAAGAAAGATTATTGAAAGTAGAAGGCAGCTTTATAAAGCTAATGAAGAGGAAGTAAGCAAAAGATGGGCTTTTGAAGAAGGGGTAATAATTTGAATTTTATTTTTTGCTGGCGGTAGTTGCTAAATTAATTTGAATTTTAGATCAAACGACCTTATTTCCACGTGAAACCATTGGAGAGAGCCCAACTTAAAAATTGGCGCGATTATTTGGATTTCGAAATAGAGAACGGTAGTCAAGATCGTGTTGCGATTTTGTTTGAACGATGCATGATTGCCTGTGCATTGTACGAAGATTTGTGGACTAAAGTAAGTCTTAATTTCCATTGGGTATTCGGAATTGCTTATTCA
>JAQFZN010000665.1:0-25035 GCA_034687075.1 Geophilus carpophagus
CGTCGTAAAGCTAAAGAGAAAAAACCACATTGGTTGGATTATGCTGATGATAAATACGATCCATCTTACATTCAAGACGTCCGAACTGTGCTTTCTGTGTTGATACTTTTTATACCATTACCAATGTTTTGGGCACTTTTTGATCAACAAGGTTCAACCTGGACGTTGCAGTCGGCACAATTGAACGGCTTAGTGGTTAGTATGAAAGTTAAATGTTATCAAACTTTATTTTTAAATTCTAATATTATGTATTGTAGACAGAGAAGATTGAAATACACCCAGATCAAATGGACAGCATGAATTCGATACTGGTGCTTGTGTTCATACCAATTTTTACATTTTTATTGTACCCACTTTTAGCTAAATGCAGATTATTGCGAACGTAATATTATTTCAATAATAATATAATTTATAATAATAATATTTTTTTGTTAATTTCAAAAATTAGTCCATTACAAAAAATGTGTACTGGTGGATTTCTCGCTGGAATTTCATTTCTTGTTGGTGGATTTATTCAACTAGCAATTGAGGTGATGACAAGAGCTAAATGATTTTTTAAATTTATTAATGAATGTGTATATTTTTAGGCAAGACTTCCTGAACCACCGGCTGTTGGAACTAATGACATAATGTTGATCAATACTGCTAATTGTCCAATCGATGTGAAATTCGCTTCTGCTAAAATTTCATTGAATGCACACGATGCAAGTGCATGATAACATTACGATTTATTCAATTTGATTAATATTTCGTTTCAGTTTCACATTTTTAACGGAGTCAGATACTCAAGTGAATTAAAAGGATCTTTAATCTTATCAAAATCGTGTTTAAAACTCTTATCTGAGCACAATGAAACCGATGAATCGGTGGATTTTATTTTGGACGTAAAACCGCAAAAAGTATATTCTGTTGCTATTTCATTCACTCCAGACGGATTCGTAGTCGGACCACCTGTAAATTTGTTAAATGCTATTTAATTGTTACTTACTTTAAATAATATTACAAATAGTCTGAACAAGTTCGCCAAAGAGATCCGAGTAAAGCAAACCCATATGCAAGGCATGAGAAAGCATTTTGAATAGATGTTTATACAGGGTGGTAAAAAAGTCTGTAACGTCACTAAATATTTCTGAAAATGCTGACAATGCCCCTAATCCAATGATAGTAAAGTATTAAAGTTGGGTGGGCTAATTTTTCGGTGACCCAAAATTTGACCTTGAAAGTCATTTTCAAGGTTTTTCACTTTTAACTTCTAAAGGCATGTTCACATGCATGCTTTTGCCTGTTCACATACAGGTGTTGCGTGCGAAACCAACGCTTCGTGACCTTCGCATGCGAAGAATTTGGAGTTGACAACGGGTCAATTCCAACGCGTCTAACACGCTTTTGCTTCATGACACCAGTGTTTTTGACCAATCATGAATACACCAAAAATACACGTGGTATTTACTGCATACAAGAAATTAATCCTGCAGCAAATTCTTTTACCAAAGTATAATATTTAATATAGGCTACAATGGTCTATATAAAAAATTAAATTTATTTTGGGGATTTTTAATCAAAATGTAGAAGGCATTGCTATGGTTAAAACACAGGATATCAAAACCATACTTTTTCCACTTGCAATACCCACGCAATACAATTCACATGTGTCAATTGTATGTGAACAAGTATTGCTTGAATTTTTACATGCAAAATGCTATGCACGCTACGCTTATGTGTGTATGTCGACGTGGCTTTAATTGTAAAAGATACAGCAAAATTTCCAATTAGAAAATTGTAGAGCACCATCAAATTAGTCTAAATAAAAATATCAAATATTAAAGTGATGGAGATCTTTGAGAAATCTCAACCAAGAAATGTTGTAGAAATGTTTTAAAAAATAAAGGGGTTAATGAATAGGTGGAAGGGAATATGAGTAAATGGGTTGGTGGATGTCTAGCTGCTGAAGGACGACATATCCAACAACTACTCAAGTTATACCAGCCCATTTACCCACACTCCCTTCCACTTATTCATTAACCCATTTATTTTTTACAACATTTCTATAACATTTCTTGGTGAGATTTCTCAAAGATCTCCATCATCACTTAGGGTTATTTGATATTTTTATTTAGACTAATTTGATGGTGCTCTACAATTTTCTAATTGTAAATTTTGCTGTATCTTTTACAATTAAGAAGTTAGAAACTGAAAAACCTTAAAAATTTTGGGTCATCGAAAAATTTGCCCACCCAACTTTAATACTTTACCATCATTGGATTAGGTGCATTGTCAGCACTTTCAGAAATATTTAGTGAAGTTACAGACTTTTTATCACCCTGTATATCTGTGATTTTATAAACCTTTCAATTTATAGAATAATATATATGGGAGAGAAACCATTTCCAAATGCAACTCTGTTAGCAATACAAGAAGGCGTACCTGTAGTGACTATATGCAGTAAAACTGGTACATCGGGGCAATATCAAGAATTAGTATTTAAGAAGAATTCTACTTTTACATCTTACGGTTCATTCTATTCAAAATATGATTGCGAAATCTGTTGGGCAATAAAAGGTTCATCGACTTGTAAAAATAAACCAAAAATTCCTCAAAAAATATCCATGTATAAAGGTGGAATTTTTGAATATTTATTGGTACCTATTAATCAAAATGAAGTAAGTTTAATTTGATTAATTTAACAAAAATGTTGATATGTTTTAATTTTTCAGATGAAATTAATTGAAATGATGGCGTTTAGTCCCGATAGTATTCCTATCTTAATTCAGACGCCGATGTACGTGCTCGTAACTGCCGGTGAAGTGATGTTATCCATTTCAGGTATTATGTTTGCATATTCAGAAGCACCAGCTGGTATGAAAGCAGTTTTACAAGCAGCTTGGCTTTTGACGGTAGCTTTCGGTAATGTGATCGTTCTTATTATTGTTCAGATACGAAAATCGCTTTTTGAAAATACCAAAGATGTAAGTTAAATATTCTAATAGTACACTTTTTAATTTCTCATTTTATTTTATTATTATTTTTAGTCTACTTTTTTCTTTGTTTTCACTGTTCTCATGGTTGTTGATATGTTAATTTTTTCTATGTTGGCATATCGTTATAAATACAAAGCAAAAGAATAACTCCCAATTCTGTATATTTTATACAATGTTCAATTAATTTTGTTAAATCAAATAAACAATTTTTATAAATATTTAAAATAAGAACACGGATTTATTTCTTCTTGTTAACAATATTAATGAACTCTATGCTTAAAGTTTTTATTTTTCTATATTAACGTGAAATACTTTAGCCAAAGTCCAAGTCCGTCTAGACATAGTGCATCCATTTTGTTACAAAGCTTGCATCTTTAAATGATTTTAACCAAGAAACTACCAATGCACATTATCATCAAATCAGATACTCGTCATAACATTTGATTAGAGTAATGATCCCATGATTTCATGCGAATCAGATTGTAATTGATCTTGTTTATATTTTTACTTCTGACTCGATCAAAACTTTTTATCACATCATTGATAAGGCCAGGGAAGTCAGAGCAACAGGTCGACTTAAAGTATATCCTGATTCCTAACACGTAAGTAAAAAATTTGGCAATTACCCTCGATTTGAATTTACTAATTTCCGTATTTAATAAATGAGATCTTTAATAGATACATAGCGAGAAATTAACGATTAGTACAATACATTAGAAACAGTTTAAGCGTTACTCACTTTAAATCATCACATTAAAGACATGGATGTAACTTGATTTTATGTTATTAAAAGTGCTTTAACTCAAACTACATGCACACTTAACAAAAGAATGTGAAATTTAATACGTTTTATTGCATATTTCTCCCAGTTACTTTATAGAAAAGTGTAGCAAAGTCCTCAATGGAAAAAAGATAAAATAACAACACGAAAGTACTGATATGTATGCTAAATATCTATTATATAAAATCTTGGTTTAATTATAGTTGTCACTGGCTAAATTTTCCAAAGTGTTTCAACCCAAACTCATAAATACTTTCTGTTTGTATGTGCGTGCCGGAAAAACCTTGCTTCCTTTGATCGCGTGTTACCTATTAATTAAAAATGTTGGTCACTTCTGGCTAAACCATCGAACCGTGACAACAACATCCTTTTTACATTAACAACAAAAACCACAGTCATGTTGGCTCTTTACCACAACATCCCACATGAATTCAATTGGTTGACTAAATTTGCTTATTGTCTAATTGATTAATTGACGTTTAGTTTCCAGGAAGTGAGGTATATACGTTCACTAAAATCCCTCATTCTTTTGTTTCCTAGTGATAGATAATTTCAAACCACCAACTTATCTTTATTAACTGTTATTTCAATTTAGATAACTTTGATTCACATACCAAACTCATGACTAACTTTTCAATTTAAGTTAACTTTTTAACCTTGTTTAACCTTACGTAACAGTTATAAATCTAATTAACATAATAGTTTGCATATTACACAAACATTTTTACCAATTTAAAATTTTCAAGTGGTTTTCCCCTTTTTAAAACTGTAGCTTGAGGATATTGTAGGTAGAAAAATTCCTGGCATTGAATGAAGTGAAAAAACCTGTTCCGTTTTGAATGGGAATTAAATGCTGAAGGTCATTATTGATAAGTAGATTGTGATCATTCACCGTGTTCTATTTGTACACAGATTGTAAAATGCAGGTGGAAGACGTTAAAACGGTATGTTACTTACATTTTAATAGATTACACATTATGAAATTAATTAATTCACTCTTATTTTACATTAATTAGATTCCAAAATTTCCAAAATCAGTTTTTTTTGTGCTTGGAAATGAATTGTGTGAAAGATTTTCATATTATGGCATGCGAGGTATAAAATTAACTTAATATCTTTAAAAAGATTTTAATGGTATTCTAAATTTTATTTTTAGCTGTGCTCATTTTATACTTAACAAGACAACTACATTTAGATGCATCAACAAGTAAATTGATTTTCCATTCTTCTAATATGTTAAATTACTTTATACCACTTTTTGGTGCTTTATTGGCTGATATTTGGTTGGGTAAATTCAAGTAAGTGTAACAATAAATTAAAATAGAATAAGAAAATGATAACAATAAATGTTTGTTTCTTTTTTAGAACAATTGCAATCATCTCTGTAATATATGCTTGTGGCAATGTTTTGCTTTCATTAGTATCCATTCCACCGTTACACTTAACTCCTAAACTGTAATGATTTTTTAAAAACATTTAAATATATAAAATTATTTTAAATATTGACAAATTTCAGACCTTTAGTAATAACAGCACTTGTAGTAATCGCAATTGGTACAGGTGGAATCAAACCATGTGTAGCTTCATTCGGTGGAGATCAATTCGTAAAAGGCCAGGAAGCTAAGAGAGATAAATTTTTCTCCATTTTTTATTTCTGCATCAATGTTGGTGCAGCGTTATCTATGGTGTTGTCACCTATTTTCAGAGGTAATTTATACATTTTTATTTGTCAAAATGTTTTAATATAATCATAATATATTTCAATTTCTAGCTGACGTTAGTTGCTTTGGCGAAATTGAATGCTATCCATTGGCATTTGGTTTTCCTGCCGTTCTTATGATTATTGCTACAAGTAAGTTGAAGTTCAAAATTAAAAATAAAAATAAAAATAAATAAATAAATTGTTCTCTTAGTTCTTTTTGTGATTGGAAAACCATTTTATAAGATTTATCCTCCTGGTGGAACTGCAGTTGTCGACACTGTTCGTTGCATTTGGGTATTAATATTATTATTATTATTATTTTACATTAGAAGAATCTCATATTTATGTTTATTTAGCACGCATTAAAAAATCGACGTAAAAGTCCAACTAAGAAACTCAAGTGGTTGGATTATGCAAGTGATAAATACGATCAAGCTTACATCGAAGATGTCCGAACTGTACTTTCAGTTTTACTTCTCTTTTTACCTTTACCAATGTTTTGGGCACTTTTTGATCAGCAAGGTTCAACTTGGACTTTGCAATCTGCAAAGATGGATGGACGAGTGGTTAGTTGCAATAAAATTTGTGACTATTTTAATTTAAAATGACAATTTGCAGTCAGAGAATGTGGAAATACATCCAGATCAAATGGATAGCATGAATGCTATCTTAGTGATTATTTTCATACCGGTTTTTACATTTATATTGTACCCCCTTTTTGCTAAATGCAGATTACTAAGAACGTAAATATTACTTTACAATTTATCCTGATGTATATAATAATAATTTTTAATTAAATCATTTAGACCATTACAAAAAATGTGCACAGGTGGATTTTTAGCAGCAATTGCTTTTCTTGTCGGTGGTTTTATTCAATTAGCTGTTGAGGTAATATCAAGAATAGTAATGATTTTGAATTTTGTAAATGAATATGTAGATTTTTCTAGGCAAGACTACCTGCACCTCCAGCTGAAGGTACTAATGACATAATGATTATCAACACTGTAAATTGTCCAGTTGATGTAACATTTGCTTCTAATACAATTAATTTGAAATCTTACGATGCAAGTATATGATAATTTTATTCAATTAAATAGATTTTATTAAATTTCAGTAATTCATAATTTTTACATTTTAGTTTCATATTTTTAAAGAAGTTAAACACTCCAATACATTAAATGGATCCTTAACTTTGTCAAATTCATGTAAAAATGGAATGCTAGATCACGTTCCGTTAAATGAATCAGAAGAATTTAATTTGGAAGTGAAACCGGAAAAAGCGTATTCGGTTGCTATTACTATGACTCCGTACGGAGTTGAAGTTGGACCACCTGTAAATTTGATATTTTTTGTTTTAATAGTTTTGTTTTAATTCTCATTAATTTTAATTTAAACAGTCTGAGCAAATCCGCAAAAGAGATATGAGTAAAGCATGTCCATTCGCAAGGTAAGAAAAATCCAAAAATATTCAATAAATGTTTATTTTAATTTCCGTCAAAATTTTAAATTTCTAGGATAATTTACACTGGAAAAATTCCGTTTCCGAATGCTACGTTATTAGTAAGACAACGTGACCTACCTGAAGGAACCTCATGTCGGGAAGATAAAGGATCGGGAGATACGTTTCAGCAATTATCATTCGATAAAAATTCTATCTTTTCAAATTACGTTTCAATTTATCCTAAAATTAAAAGCCAAATTTGTTGGGCAATAAACAACTCGGGAGAATGTAGTGAAACACCGAATATTCCTCAAGAAGTATCAATGTACAAGGGCGGAATTTTTGAATATTTATTAACACATAACAATAACAATACAGAAGTAAGTTTAATTTAATAAAATGATAAAAAAATAACAAAAAAATAAATAATGTTGATTATTTTTCAGATGAAATTAGTTGAAATGATGACATTCAGTCCCGACAGCATTCACATTTTATTCCAGACACCAATGTACATAATAATAACAGCTGCTGAAGTGTTGTTATCAATTTCAGGCTTAACATTTGCGTATTCAGAAGCTCCAGCTGGGATGAAGGCAGTTTTACAAGCAGCATGGTTGTTAACTGTTGCTTTTGGCAACGTGATAGTTATTATTGTTGTTGAGATAAAAGAAAAATTTTTTCACGATGCAAAAGAGGTGAGCTAAATAATTGTAAAGTATATTATGTTACTGTTTTTAATTTTCGTATTATTCTTATTTAGAGTTCGTATTTTTTCGTCTTCTCTACTCTTATGGCAGTGGACTTTTTAATATTTACATTTTTAGCTAAACGTTATAAATACAAAGCACAAGAATGATTAATTATATTATTGAAATAAAAGAATGAAAAAATTGAAGAAATTCTTGCTGGTTGGATTAGAAAACTACCAGAATCGATGCATATGTACTTTTCAATACGCCATATTGATTTTTCAATCATAACTATTTGATATTTATACGTAACATTTTGTATCAGTAATTGATTTGTGATCTGAGTTGCACTCAATGCAAATTTTGAACTCAATTGAAAGCAATAAATTATTTGATAATCTACTTTATAAAAATAATATTAAAAATACTTTTTTAATTGTTTGCATCTGCATTTGTTGATCTCATCTTCTTTTGGGGTAAATAAAATTCACTTCAATTTACAAATTTAACACCTGTGATCTTCAAGTAAAATCGTCATTTACATCACTCAGAAGAGAGTGAAAATTTCACGAGCCGGAAAGGAATATAGAAATTTTTGTGAACTAAAAAAAAATAAAGAAATAAGATGGACCTTTTGATAAAAAAAAATGTGAAATATAAAGACAAGACGTAAAAATTATCGCCAAAAAAATTTTCACGAACCAGAACGATACTTTTTAAAATTTTACAAACCAGACACTGTTCCAGTTTGCTCTGGTACAATCCGAGCCCTGGATTATATTAAAAAAATTAATGTTTTTATTAACAAAAAGGAAATGTTCAGCATTTAATTTGTGTTTCATTGTTTTCTTTTGTGCTGCAAGAGGGTGCTAAATGATGAAAATAAAGATAAGTTCTAGGATAAGTTTCACTTTTGCTTGAGTCAAATCTATCAGATTGCCAAACTGAGAAAAAATATTATTGTTACACAAAATAGAAAAATGTAAGAAGTTATAGATATAAGTGATGATGAAAATGATAATCCATACCTCAGAGTAAAGAAAAAACTGAAGTTTGAAAAAGGTAATAAAGAAAGCAACAGATATTATCACATGAATTTAATTTTCATGAATAGTGATCCATCCTCAACAACAGAAATTTAAATTACATTTTAAGATCCAATAGAACAAGATGTGACTGAATGGGAAAATTTTCTTAAAAAACAATTTCCTTAAGCTATGATTGTAATCAAATAATTTTTTTTGCTTTACAGCCTAGATACGTTTCAGAAAAGTTGGCTGTAAAGAGAAAAGCCGTATAACAAATCACTGTCTATACAGTATTTTTTTGGCCATATAACGAAAATTGTAGGCTGTAAATCAAAAAAGTTCCATAATTAACAAAGGCCGTTATAGCGAAATGTCGTATTAAGAGCGGCCGTATAACGAGGTATGAGTGTATTTTGAAAATATAAAGTGATTTTCTTTTAAAATTTGGTTCTTATTTACTTTGTCATTTTCCATTATCCATTTTTCATTCCATTTTCCATTTTCTATTCCTCATTTTGTAAACAACCATTAAAAGACCCATAAAAATTTATTTTATTTTCATATTGTTTTTTGAAACCAAACACAAAAAACTCTCAACATGTTTGTGACACCTCTTTTATGACCTTTAGACTTTACAACTATCCTTCATTCAAGTGAAATAAGGTCATTGGAAACCTTGAAGCATGAGTAATTTCTGTAAAAAAAAAAAGTAGTACATCTAAGCTTATAAACATTTAAAGTCATAAATCTGTATAAATAATTTTTTTTTTATAAAAAATATATCTTTTATTTTTACATGTTCCCACTAGGAGGCGATTAGTGTTGAGTTTCATTTCCAGTCATGTGTTATTTGCTAATGGCTTGTCAAATGGTGCTTCGAAATTACAAGGTGAGTGTCCTTTTGTTTGATGGAATTATAACGATGTACTGATGTTGATAAGTTAATTTGATTTCCGTGAAACTTGTTTAATATACAGTTTGATGACATGGTATTTGAGTTAAGTTAAGTTTCATAGGTATGTAGTTGAATTGAATCATCAACACAATCCCAAAATGCATCAGAAAGTGATGTTACAACATCAAAAAATGAATGTAGAAATTTATAAAATTAAAATGGTTAAGGAAATGACATGAAAACACAGTTTTGAATTTAATGTGAATTAATCTTTTTTATATGAATTTTAAAAATCATTATTTCTGATGCTTATTTGGTATTAATCAAAAAAAATAAACAAATTTTCATTGATTATTAAAAAGTTTAATGAAAAAAATTCATCATTAGATGGCGTTACAAATGTGAACATATTTCTATTATGTACATCACGTGATTAACGGACAAACAAATTGATTATCTTCTAATGACAACAGATCAACTTATTTTAAAATGGTTATTTTATAAAAACAATAATAACATTAACGATATAAAAAATTATAAGTTTATATTTCATCTATTTGTCAAACGAATACTACCTTATCAAATATCAGTAACACGATGCCATCAATTGTGTCACTGATACTTCCTTGCACATATTAAATTCAAATCTAAAACAACAACATCAAGATTACACATTTTGTTAATAGTCGTCGCTCTACAACTTGGCGCCTCTATTGAGCCGTACCGTAAAAAGCACTCGTACTCGCCTGCTCCTGTCCTTTTTGGGGCCGCTCTAAACGGAAGGATGAGTGCCAAACATTGTTCCAGCGTATTACATCTCTCCTTCGTATTATTACTATCACTAAGTCAAACATCAATCTTAAGTTTAGCAGGTAAATGAAACTAAATAACCGAATATTTTAAATGAGAGCAGTCATTCAACTTCTATCTCAACCACGACCGTTTGTTCACATGGTGTACGTGACTATTACAAACGTTGTTAATGCCGGTAAAATTGAGGCATATTGTAAAATTTTTTATACGGCCTTTGAATTGAATAATTCGATCTAGAATTTAATATTTGCTAGTATTTATAGTATTTAGATGAAATATTGATTTATTGTTTTGGCTAGTGCATGAAATAAGGTATTAGATAACTTAGAGGTGACCTTCATGCCTTTTTAAATAAAAGGGTTAATTTTTTTAATTGTAGTGATTTTTGTGATTTTAAATTATATTTATATGTGTGTTTTTTTTTTTTTAATATAGACGAAACCACATCTCAGGTTATTTTGGCTAAGGCGAACGGGTTAAGTCTTTTAAATTTATCATCGTCTGTAGAAGTGGATTTAATTTCTCGCGATAGTATTTTATATTCGGCTGATTTTTTCGTTCGTCGCGATGGATTAACGCAGTTATTCTGGAGTGATATTAAACATGAAACTATTCAGTCTGCCTTATTAATCAATTCAAGTAATTTTTGAATAGATGAATATTAAAATCCTTTTCTTCGATCTTAATATAATTTAAATTTATTTTTATTATGTAATTTGCAGCTTTGAGAAATTTGACCTTATTGGACCTTAAAGATGCATGGGAAATTGAAAATGTAGCGGTTGACTGGTTAGCAGGCAATTTGTATTGGGTTGTAAAGTCTCGGGGACGTATTGATGTAGCAAAAACCGATGGTTCCAACCATTGCACTGTTGTGACAAATATCGCCCGACCACGAGCATTGGCTCTGGATCCGGAAGAAGGGTAAATGTTTGATTTTATTTGAAATTGATATTTAATGGTAAAATAATTAATTAATTTTTTTTTTCTTTAGATTAATGTTTTGGTCCGATTGGAGTGATGTTTCACCTCGAATTGAACGAAGTACATTAGCTGGTGGTGATCGGAAACTTATTTACAAGGTTGATGATAAGGATAAACATGGTTGGCTCAATGCGATCACTTTGGACCGTGCAAAAAAACTTATTTACTGGATTGATGCAAAGTATGCTGTGTTTTTTGTGGGAATTTTTTAAGTTTTAATTTAAATTTTTTTCTAGATCGCATACGGTTCATGTTTCTAATTATGATGGTGGAGATCATAGAATATTGCTTAATGAATCAAGTTTTTTATCACGGCCATTTTCTCTTGATTTGATTAATAGTAAATTAATATGGCCCGAATTTTATACAAAAGCTATAATTCAGGTTTGTTTGTATAATTAATTTTTTCTTGTTTAAATTTTTTTATGATCATAACTAATTTAATTAAACTGTAAACAGGGAGATATAAATGATAATCCTTTAACGCCTGAAATAATTTACGAATCAAATGATGTAATGTTTGGAGTTAAGAGTTTATCTTCAATTCAAAGACAGCCTATCTGGGAAGAAGAATGCGTATTAGCAGCTGGAGGAAAATGTTCCCATTTATGTTTACATCATAAAGTGGGAGTTGATCGTTGCGTTTGCCCTTTTGGAATGACGTTGACTAAAGATGAGCGCACCTGCACCAGTAATAATTAGTTTATCACTTTAATTAAATTGAATTGAATTGATTTTTAAAAAAATAATTTTATTTTCTTTTTAAAACTTATTTTAGCTCAGAGAACAATTTTGGCTTTAGTATCACAACCGGAAATGCAGAAAAAAGTGATTTATTACAAAGATCCTAAAGAACCAATGCGTGCACTTTCAACTATAATTCTAAAGAAGGTTTTTATGCAATTATTACAAATAAAATAAATTTATTCTAATATTTCTAATTTTATTTAAGGCTTCTGACATACTAAGTGTATCTTATGCTCAACCACGAAATTTACTCGCTTGGCTCGATAATTTAGACTCTAAAATTTATTTTCAAAGCCCAAATCAAAACGGAAGCTTCAGTGTACCACAACGTATGATAAATTATATTTGATATTATTCTAAATATTTTAATAATATTAATTTAAATTTTCTTTATTACTTTCAGATACAACTGCTATTACTGTTGCGACACACTCTTATGCCCAATATGTGTATATTGCGATCGGTGGAGAATTTCCATCGATTGCTGAATGTTCATTTATTACTTTTGTTTGTGTACCTTTTGTTTTAGAAAATGTGTACAAACCTTCTAATCTAGTATTTATCGATAAAAATCTTATTTGGTTGGATACTTTAAAAGGAAGAGAATTTATCGAGCGATATTCTTTACAAACTTTAAAAAGAGAAACAGTTTACACCGGGTCAAATATATGCTGTATGTGCTTTACAATAGAATTTAGTGTATTGATTTTGATTTTTATTTGTTTTGTTTTTTGTAGGTGTAACAGCAGATACTGTTACTAAAAATATTTATTGGTTGGAAAAGAATATTCTGTCTAGTCTTCGGCTTGAGAACAATGAAATAACGCAGATTGATATTGATCTTGAAACAAGTTCTACATTATTATCCGTAGTGAATGGAGTTGCATTTATGAAAGGAAAAGATTTGGTTTTGAGGGAATATAATTTAAATACGAAAAATTGGATTTTCGTATCGACAGCTAAAGAAAATATTACGGCGGTTGTGCCTATTGAAATTCCTGATACAGAAGAGGAGGATTTGATTGCTTATGATGATGTTGAAGCTGTGAATGAAGTTTCATCTGAACCACTACTGCAGAATTTTGATGAAAAATGCGATTGTGTCAATGGGTTTTGTATTGATGTAAAAGAAGGACTTGTGTGTGTTTGTAATGAAGGATATAAAGGAAAAAGATGCGAGATTAGCGCATGTGATGGCTATTGTATCCACGGACAATGTAAATTACATGATGGAAATCCTGTTTGTAATTGTTTTGACAATTATTTTGGTGAAAAATGCGAATCGATTGTTCACACACCATGTTCGCAAGATCCGTGTAAAGAAAGTGAAAAAAGATTTCATGATTTACATTCACAATGTAAGAAACAATTTTTTATTTTGTAATTTGAATTTTTAATTTACTAATTTGTTTTAATTTGAATTTTCAGTTAGAGCTTTATTTTTCGTCTCCGTGCCTGTGATTGCCTGTCTCACACTGACCACTATTGGCTTATTTCTTTTATGGATAAGGTATAAAAGTCAATTTATTAATGATATAATTTTTAATTAATTTCTTTATTTTTCTAGAACTAGACATTTATTACAAACAGCAGTTGGTGTATCAGATCGTGAAAAAACAGATGTTAAACGCCCATGGCGTGGATTGGTGTTTGTACCGTCATTACTCAAAACCACTGAGGACAAGAAAGCATTAATAGATGATCAATTTAATTTAACCAACTCACACGTATAATTTGTGATTTAATAGCTCCAATTTATTTGCAATTTTGATTCCGTTCCATTTTTTCCCTTTTTTTATATTTTAATTTTAAATAATTTTTAATTTTAATTTTTGTCGTTTTCCCTCCATTTTCACTTTCCATTTCTGGTCTTGTGTTCAATTTAAACTTATAAGTTAAGATAATCCTTGCATCAAGATTGGTGCACAAAGGTCAGTGTAAAAAAAGTTAGAATTTTATTTTATTAAAATTGTACTGGAAAGTGATCGCTGCCTGAGCACTCATTCTATGATGAATAGTGGATTTATAAGGCAGGGACCATTTTCCCCTTTGAAAGTATTGCATTTAAAATGATTTATGAATTTATTTGCATTTGATTTTGGTTTAAAGAGTGAGAAAATGTGTGTTGGTGCTTAGTATTGCAGATTTAGAATATTTTTCTTGAAAGTTTTTATAAGTTTAGTGTACGAAATGTAAAGTTTTGCTCGAGGAACATTTTTTTGGTTAATGTCATGCATTGAAGGTTGTCTTTATATAGTTGTTTGTTAAAAATTTTATTTTTTGATCTCGGGAGATAATCTTCTTACCTGCACTCGTTTTTAGAAGGAACAGTGACTTTATGGAGGAAGATTGTCTCCCTTTATAAGCTGCAGCAGCTAAACGTTGCAATAAAAATAAAAAAGCGTTTAACGATAAACTGTGTCGAGTTTTTATTTGTCTCTTAAAAGCAAGATTTAGATGTTTGTTTGATAATTTCGGCATGTTCATTTGATCGCTGACGCGTACTGTTGAGTAAATAAAATCAAATTACATGTCTGATTAATGCTAAGAAAATGCTTTCGGTTCCTGTACTCGCCGTCTGGTGGCAAATTTCATATTTAATGATGGCAGTGATGAAGGTTTGTTGTTTTGACAATTCAGCTTCGTTAAAACCTAAACTAAGAACCCTAGTACAATAATTTCTTTATGCACACATAGCTGTCATGAATCGAATTAAACTATACTGCGAATTAGACTGTTGATGATGACATAAATACTAAGAAAATTGCAAATTACCACATTAAAAATATCTCAAAAAATTTCGTCATTTTTATCGCACTCGTGGCTAATTCATGTCATTCTTCGTTGTGTATCTGTTCAGATAGTGGTAAGTGCAGTTCAAAGTCAATTACAAGGGGTAATACTTCCCACTTTCATTTATTTCTATTTAAATAAGGGTGTGCATTTGATTATCTTATTTGTTTTGATTTTTTTATTTTGTTTCGGTTTAATCTTAGAAGGTGTGATCGCGAGCAGTCGTGATGGGAACTGCTTCAACAAAATTTCGCAAATATTTACAAAATGGAGATGAATATGCAGCTATGCAGGTTTTCCAAAGTTCGCCGGATCTGCAGAAAAATTTAGATCCTAATATGTCATACGGAGATGCCTATAATCACAACACCCCACTGCATTTCACTGCCAAACATGCTATGAAACATCTACTAAGGTAATTGATATGATAACTTTGTAACGGTTTTGTTGCACTAAAGATAAGTCAAATTATTTAGTTTCATTTTATAAAATTAAATCCTATTTTATACAGGACTTTTCTAAACGACCTTGGTGGAAATCCAAATAAGAAAAACACGAAAAATGAATCGAGTTTGCATACTGTCTGTCAAGTGCTTCAAGCTAAGAGTTTAAGTACACAAGAGAGACGTAGTATGTGCACTATTCTTATTTTGCAATGGCAAGGACCGGTTTTAGAAAATGGACAATATGAAAAAGTCGATTTAACTGCTGTGGATGAAGTAAAAAATAAATTTAGAAATTTTTATGTTATCTTTTTTATTTGTAACTGATAACAATTATTTGTTTTTTATTTTTTTATAGAGAAAAAACACTGCTCTTCATCATGCTGCTATATCAGGCTTAAAAAAATGTGTCGAAGTAAATAAACCGATAACAAATATTTCATTACGATTTTTATCTTATATTTATTTAATTATTTTAGTTACTAGTAGCTCATGGGGCTCCATTGTTTGTTGAGAATGAAGAATGTATGACTCCATGTGATTTGGCGGAGAAAGCTGGGCATCTAGATATTGCACTATTTTTAGAATCTAAAATGGTTTTTGTAAGTTTTTTTTATTTTTTTATTTTTATTTCAATTATTTAATCACTTATTTATTTAATTATTTAAGACTGAATCTGCTGATACGGTGAATGAGGCTGATCTTCTAATTAATCTCGATTTTCCTGAAGTAAATGACATTAATTATTTATTTCAATATGTTTATTATATTTTTGCTTTCGATCTGATTTTATTAATTCTTTAGGCATACAGTGGATTAAGATCACAAGATTTACAAGAGGCTAAAGATCAGTTGCTGGTTGAAACCTCAGACATGCTTCATGTGCCATTATTTACTGCGGAAGCTCTTTTAAGAAACAATGGTAATTTTATTTTATTATTTTTTTTAATTAAATTTTAATTAACTTATTTTAAATTTTTTTTTTTTTATAGATTGGTCTCGCGAGTCACTGTTGGAGACATGGATGAAAGATCCAATTGAATGTTGTGAAAAAGCCGGAGTTCAAACACCACCAAGTGCGTTACAATTAGCAGCGTCGCAACAAGGAGAAGTGTCTGAAAATGTGGTAACATATGAGTACCAAGAAGAAAGTCTTAATTCGCCAATTAGAACCACTCCATTAGAAGCTGAGATCATGGCAAGATGACACATCATAAAGTTGATGAGTCACATATCTAAAAATTCATGCACTTACAGTGTGAAATCTGCACATGCGTTTTCGAACCGACCGAAGAACCCGTTCCTGCTGCCTGTGATCATTTCTTTTGTCGAGCATGTTGGGAAAAGTAGAGTTCTTTTTAGCTTATTAAAATGAAACACAAATTTTAACTTTTTTTTTCTATTTTTACACTTTTTTCGCAGATATCTTAGTGTGAAAATCCAAGCTGGTGATGCGCATATAATGTGCCCAGCGTATGGTTGTTCTCGTCTTGTTCCCATCGACATCATAGAGAAATTGGTATCAGCAGACATGGTCCGTCGTTACCTTCAGTTCGATATTAAAGCCTTTGTGGAGAGTAATCCCACTATTAAGTGGTGTCCGTTTCCTGGATGTGGACGTGCTGTTCGTTTTCCTTTTACGGAAACAGCAACTGCATCGGTATTCGCAATCATGAAAACGTCTCACGCTGTTGATTGTGGAAACGGCCATTACTTTTGTTGGGAGTGCCTTGGTGAAGCCCATGCACCTTGTTGTTGCGAGAAGTGGAAATTGTGGCATCAAAAAATTGCTGAAGTGAAACCTGAAGAATGTATAAAATATTTCGTTACAAAGTGTTTTGTTTTTTAATTTTTTTGATTTTATTTCACAGTGAAATCAACTTGTGTTGAAACCGAAGATGCTGCAAATTGTTTATGGTTAATTACAAACTCGAAACCGTGTCCTAATTGTAAATCTCCGATTCAGAAAAACGAGGGCTGTAATCATATGAAATGTTCCAAAGTATTTATTTATATTTACATAAAAATTATTTGTAAGAATTAAAATAATTGATGTTTTTTTCATTTTTAGTGTAAATTTGATTTTTGCTGGGTTTGCTTGGAAGCTTGGAAAAAACACAGTTCGGCAACTGGTGGATATTTTCGATGTAATCGTTATGAGGCTGTTCATCGTGCTGAAGAGCGTCATGGGATGTTAATAAGTGTTGCTGAATTACGAAACAAGCAAATGCAAGAATTGAATCGATTCGTTCATTACTACACTAGATTTCGTAACCATGAAAATAGTCACAGAGTAAGAGAATTATTTATTTATTTTCACTTGTCGATTTTCTTTACGAAATGTTTTTACTCTTATTTACACTTCAGATGGAAGAACCTTTACTTGAAAGTGCCAAAGAGAAAATGTTTCATTTTGCAAGTTCAATGCCAGATTTGGAATGTAATATTTTTCATTTATTAATTAACATATTTATTTATCTAAAATACGTATTTTTTTAAAGCTGGTTCAGGTGAAACGGAAACGAAATTTGTTAAAGATTCAGTGACTGAATTACTAAAAGCGAGACGTGTTTTGTGTGGTTCCTACGTTTATGGGTATTATTTAGAGGACAACGGGTATAATAAGACAATATTTGAATTCATGCAGGTTTGATGATTCAAAAATAATTCACTATCTGGTTTGTTGATTCATCTTTATTGCAGAACGAATTGGAAGAATGCACTGAAAAAATGGCGCAAATGGTTGCCAGACCTTACTTGAGAACTCCGCGAGCTAAAATTATGCAAACGACTGCCAATATAAAACGGAAACGGCAAGAATTTGTAACTGCAGTAGCAAAAGGTTTAATTCCACCAGAAACACCAACGAATGTTCGACGATTTGGCCGAAGAAGGTTTGCTGGACTGGCGAGAATGGATTCAGCTGAAGATGTAATAAATAATATTTTTTGGTGAAATATACTTAATTAATTTCATTTTTTTTAATTATAGGAACAATTAACTCAAGCGATTGCGGAAAGTCTTCGTGATCTTGATCCAAATGATCCTTGGGTTAAGGATAGTCGTGGTCTGCATACCAATCTCACTGCCATTTACGATTGGCCTGAATATGATAGTGATGAAGATATCGAAATGAATCAGGCATTGGCAGCTAGTATTCTGGGCGAATGTGCTAGAAGTGGTTGTAACCGACTTCGTGCAAGAAATCCGCGTACTGGTGGATTGCATGATTACTGTAGTTTTAGATGCAGCAAAGCAGCAAAAAGGGGTGAAGTTGAAGGTAATTTTATGAGTATGCTGCAATTACATTTTAATTATTGTTTATTCTTTTAATTTTTACAGAGGGTTCTGTTGCGTATACGTCCGATTATCAAATGGAACTTTTAATAGCACTTGAAATGAGTCGATTGCAAATGATTCAAGATATGGAACGTCAACGACAAAATAGTGAAAATGCTGAAAATGTGGAAAATGGTGAAAATAGCGAAAATAGCGTAAATAGCGAAAATCAGCAATGGAACGAGGAATCCAGCTCAGGGTGAGATGAACTGTGATTTCTCAATGTGATTTTTTATTTTTTTTTTTAATTTTTATTTTCTGTAATTTTTTGTTTTGTGTAAAGAATTGCACATTTTTTTAAAATAACCAAAGACGTTTAATATTATTATTATGTTATTATATTATTTTTATTTTTATTTTGTTATTGTATTAAGATGTATTTAACAACTTAATTTAACCAGAATGATTTTTTTTATATACAATATATATATATATAAATATAATAATCACGCAAATGAATTGTTTTATACTTTATATTTTGCATGCAAATATTAAAGGAATGTTAATTTCACATTTGTTTTTATTATTATTATTTTTATTTATTTCATTTTTTTGGAAAATATTTTTCAAATCAATTCTTTAATCATATTTACATCTAATTTTGAATGCTATTCAGTTTAACCATTAACAGCATTCCTAATTCCTCATCATGGCATTTCGAGTCTCAAAACATTAATTCACCCGAAGAAAACTTGGGTAAAACAGCAATTTATTTATTTCCTAACTCTTACCATTAAATAATAAACAGATCATTAATATAATTCTTTTATTCTAACAACAGACGCTCAAAATGAAGAAATAATAAAACTCAATGAAACACTAGAAGAAATAATAAAACACAACGAAACACTAGACGAAAACTCAACCACAAACGACACTTCGTGCGAGCTAATAGAAAAGCAGTCCTCCTTCGATACCGACACATTAGATAATTTTTTTGCTCCAAGTAGCAACGTAGAATCCTGCGCAACAACAGTAGATTTACCCATCGATAAGAAACTGCTTTCATTTAAAAGCAACAGTACAGGCCTTTTGGATCAATCTATAGACCGTAACAACCGTCTAACAGCATCAACAGGCAACTTGGTGACTCATTTAGATCACGAATGGGATCGTAGAACAGCTTTAGAATTTCTTCGTCAACCCTCAGAATGGTTTTTAACGTCCACCGCCAGCTTAGCCATAACTCAAGATGATCTAAGCGAATGCGACCATCACAACCATCGTTTGGTGGCCAGTACAGGAAATTTAACAACAACTCGTTGTCCTGCTTATATTTCATCCAACCCCATCTTCACTTTGCGCCTAGTATCCAGCGCCTTAGATCTCCCTGAGAGCCGTTGTTGGGGCAGTGCAAGTAGTTTAGGCGCTAGTCATGTTGAAGAGGGTGTTTCCGGCAGCTGTTCACCTATACGTAAACAGACGTGTCGTTTATCGCTCCGTAAACAACCTCATCTGTTACATCATTGGAATATTTTCCTCTGATGTGAATTTTTAATTGAATTAGTTTTTTAATTTCTTAATTTTATTTAAATTTTGTTGTTCTTGCCAACATACTGCTAGATTCGTGTGCTTCCAGAAATGTTCCCGACATTCCGATTTGTGTCCTTTAACCCGATTTTTACGTAATGTGTGTGATCGTTGTTATATATAAAAAAATTACCAAATTGAACTCTTTAAACCCTCCTTTTTCACTCGTCTTTTATGATATAATGTGTGTTTCTTGTATAAGATGATAACGAAATGGATTTTCTACAATTAAATGCAGGAAAAGAGTTAATGTAGCTTTGTGGTTGTTTATAGAAATGAATTATTATTGTTATGATGATTATCAGCTTTGAATGGTGTTTTAACAATTTTCTTTTCTTTTTTAATATTTCTTTTTCAATTTTTCAATTTATTAACTTTCTATTGAACAAAAATCTACATACATTTGCCTATAGTTTGACAGTTTTTACTTGTCTTATTATCTCTACACAAAGAAAAAAATCTGTGATTCTTTTTTAGGTGAAGAAATAAATGTTTTTATAATAACAACGTTTTTCAAACATTTCTTTTTACAATAATAACATGTGTACTTTATTTTTCTGGAGGTAATTCTTCTTTATCTACATGACCATGGCCATTACCGTGATTATCATGGTGAATAGCTAAACCAGTTGATTCGGTAAAAGCAATTGTAGCTACTCCAGCAATGAATCCAAATAACATTCCTCGAGACAAAAATTCAGCAAAATTACGAAGTTTTGATCCTCTGTATGGTACGTAACGCCAAACTTCATTTCTAGAATATTAAATTTGTTATTGTCATTTATAAATTTGCTTATAATGCGGTTAATTAATACCTGAGCCATGGATCTTTTAAGCCTTTTGCGGCTAACCTTTGCTGAATTTCTACAAGCTCAGGTGCATCTTCTACCTTATATTTGCGCCAATCAGGTATTTCATACGGTCGACCTCCCTTTGCATGGGCAACCATGTTTATTTTAAGATGTTTTGTTTGAAATTTAAGCTGGTTATCGAATAAACTGTTCCAACTACGAAAGCAGGAAAGTCGCCATATTCTTTTAATATGGCTGTGTAGTGTAGTACTCTCTTTAGAAACTCCAAACTGGTATCTTAAAAATTATTAACAAATTGTGTTTTTAATGCGCTAATTAAATTTTAATTATTATTTAAAATTAAAATTTGTAAGATTATTTTTTTAAATATATACAACGTGTATAAATCTTTAATTATGTAAGTGTCAGTCTTTGTTTAGTTACAGTTCAACCGCGAAATTCGAATGCTGTAAACGACGCATGTGAAATGTTTAACTTCAATTGTAATAAATTTAACAAAAATAAAAAGTTTATTCTTAACAATTGTATTAGGCTTTGTTTTTCTAATTATTTGGCAAAAATTAATCAATTTATTTTATAAAATAAATAAAAACAATTTTAATTTTTCAAAAATGGCGCTCTCCACTGATGCAAAACTTACATTTGAAACACTTGAATTGATCGATTACTGCTAAGTTTTCTTACTTAATTGTAATTTTATAATAGATATATTATTTATTTTTTCTATTCCATCTCCTAGATTAAAAATCAAAATTATAAATTACAACTAAATTTTCGATTTGTTCAATTACGACAAAGAAAAAAAACTTTAGTTTTTAATCACATGATGTACTAGTTTGAGGCAAGTGTCCTACATTTTATAGAGCAAGAGAAAAATCGTGAGAGCCAGTCTAGTGACCTCAGGGAACCAGTCAAGAAGAAAGCTAACTGCTCTCAACTTCCCTTTAAAATTCGGATAATTTCCACTACAAATTCCTTCAAACTTCGAGATCGGATTATGCAATAAGCCAACAACATGTCGGCTGCTTACAGTGGCCCAGCACAATGGGTGAAAAACCATTTTGTCAAAGAAAAACATCATTATGACAAACCCATTAAGAGAGAGACACCAAATCAGCTAATCAAGGTAAAATGACACAGCTGTAAACCTTCAGACTAAGCACATAACAAGTTTGCAAATGGAATTCAGCCACAAGGATTTCTACTTGTTAAAACTAATTGCATATTTTACCTAATTTACATAGTGCTAATAACGTGTTTGGATATTAAGAATCAACTTTGATAAAAATCTTATGGATAAATACATTAATTCAAGTTGATTGAAGAACTAGGTTGCCCCTCTTCAGGATGTAAGATGTCCTAAGGAGGGGAAAGAATTGGGGGAAGGTGAAAAATGAATAGGTCTGGACACAGGAATGGAAGAAAAAAATTGCTGGGTTTTTTTCTAGAGAGGGATTTTGAGTGATATTTAATATTTTGCTTTAAATTAGGGTAAGTTTTGATTATTTCTTAAGAAAAATAATAAGGAAGTGCTTTTTTTTCACTTGAGTGAATTAAATTTCCAAGATTTTCTAATTTGCACCTTATGTGAAATTAAAATATTTATGAGGTTTATTGTGTTATTATTATTGTTTATATAAATATAAAAAATATTATAATAGAAGGGAATATAATAGAGTGAAAGATAGAGAATAATAATTAAAATGTGATGAATTTATATATATATAAAAGGGTTATTAACTTTTATTTAGAATTTTTTTAAATGACTTGTAAACTTTTATCTTTCCTCCCACTCAATATGGACATGAATTTGCACATTAATTACGCGGCAAATAAGGAAATGGACACATCAAGTATAGCCTAGATATCTACGCTTATTCCCTTATATCTGATCTGATATATAAGACAATAGTTTATTTATTTTATCAATTATTGGGTAACTAAGATCTGAGTTTTAAGTTATTACTTAAAAAAATATTTTCCTATATTTAAAACAAAGAGTTTATTTTATAAAAATAAAATACTTCAGAACATTTAGTGTAGATATAAACTGGATATAATTATCTAATTTTACTAACTTAATGATAAATATCCAATATAAACATAATTCCCAGGGTAAAACCCAATCCTTATTGATAAAACTTATTAGAGTTACCAAAGGTTTCATCCAATATTATTTCTAATAAAAAAAATATTTACATAACACATAAAACAAAGATAATAAGAGATAAGTGTATTTTATAATCACAATTAAAAATAGAATAAAACTTCATTTTCATTTCAAATTCTAAACTTCTAAACTACACTAAAAGTTTAAAATTAAAACAGTAAACATAAATGTTAATACCCTTGAGTATATTTTAAAAGCAGTTGTTGTGATTGGTGTCTGGAGCTCGAGTGCCTCCAGGCCATGTTTTGTGGTCACTGCCTCTTAAAGTTACCTAAATGGAGATGACCAAACTCACTTAGAAACATCAACAAGGACTTGAGGTACTCAGGTGGGGTTCATATTTTTATTTCTCCCACTCTATTTTCGATTATTCTATCATTTTACTTGCGTAATTTTATCAGCTGATTAAAAATTGAAAAAAAAATTCACATTTCTTTTATTTTTTAACCTGTCAAACCAGATAAAAACAAAATTACTAGTTCCGTTATCTACAATACTTAAAAAAATGTCAACTAAATGCGTTGGTGTGTTTAGATTCGGAAAAGATATCTTATATTTAGTAACTGCAAACATTTTCACCTAAAAACCAACTTGTTGGATAATAATTGTTTAATATTTTGGTGAGTAAGCTTTTCTTTTTTACTTTACTTGACCTCATTCCCAATCAAAGTGAAAATTTCATAAAATTCACACGAGTAAAAATGGTGGAAATAAAACGTGAAAACTTATTTCGACATTTTGCTCTTGTATTCATCAATGGGTGTCTCAGGAAGTTATTTAACGTGATAGGTATGCTTACGGATCCGCTCATCGCACACAAAAACATAACACCCATGTATAAACCAGGTCATATTAAGCCTAAGGCTTTCACACTTCAACTACTTAAAAATTTCTTACTCAGAGATCCTTTTCTTTCTCTTACTTTGTCTAACTCTAACCTAGTTTTGTTTTTATTTCATAAAAATAATAAAAACCCATCAAATTATGCTTTAATTTCAGGTTATCATATTAAATATATAAAATATCACGTGATTTTATTGAACCCTTGAAACAGATTCATTAATTTCAATATCTTATCAATATAAAACGTATTGATTTTTGTTTTAGACAGCAACTGAGGAATTTTATCATCATTAATTTAGTTAATATCAGTTTAGTGACATGTTAATTGGCTAGAACTCTTTATGACTACATTTAGTGAAGTCAGATTGTAGGAAGTCAATTTTAAGTGAACAAGGAGTTGATTTTTATACAAATTTTATTATTGTTTGTTTCAGCCCCCGAGTGTGATCGAGAACGGGAGTACTGGAGTGAAAAGTGGTCACCGTTTAGCCCCACATTCCATTCGTAGTGGGATGGAGAACGGTTATGAGGAAGGAATAGGTCTTGATCAAGAAGAGGAACCAATTTATGATGCTGGGTAAAATGGAAAATTAAAACTTTTTGTTATAAAATATAGGGAAAATTTATTTAGTCACTAAATTATACAAAATTTTAGTTCGTTATTAATTATCACTTATCTTGTGCCAATAGAATTCACATAATAAAGATTAAAGATAAAATAAAGCGGTTATTTTATATTAAAAATAGAAATAGATTAGGATTGTGTATTGTAGTTTCATGGTTAATTAATTTAATGCTTCAAGGAATAATAATAATATTAGGATTTTTTGTTGTTCCAAAATATGCTCTTTCAAGTAAATTAGGTCAGAAACATTGCAGTAAAGTTTTTCATTTATTGCAAGGCCAAGTGTATGGAATTGTGTCATTCTTTACAAGGTTGGTTGGATAAAATGTGAATAATAATAAAAGAATGTTAAGGTGAAAAACAAGCTAAACAACAAACAATTTCCCTATTTTGATAAAATATTTTCACTTTGAATAACT
>JAQFZN010000666.1:0-25028 GCA_034687075.1 Geophilus carpophagus
GTTATCGTTATGGAGCGTGGTATTTGGATATTAACGAATGGAAGAAACTGAAACCTGGTGAGATATTAGAAGATCCTCAAGAAGCTGTACAAAGAGAAAAGCAAGAAGCAATTCGATGCTCAGATGAATTGGTAACAATAAATTGATTGGGTTCAATTATGTACAATAAATTGTGTCAATTGAATAGGATAGACAACTCAGCACACTCCATACTTACAAAGAATTGACGAGCTTCATTCGTAGGAATAATATGAGACTACCTAATGTAAGCATTATCACGAATAGTTATATTTATTTTAAGATTAAAATTTATTTTTATTTTTCATTTTTTCAAGTTTTTGCAATATGTAAAGCCTCCTTCTATTTCAACCGAAACTTTTACCGGTAAAATCTGGTCGCCAGGGGGAAGAAAAAAGTCACCACACAGTAATTAAAGAAACTAAAAATCGAATTAATTTTCTTTGAATTTGAATTTAAATGTATTAATTATTCTTTTTAAAATCAGATTGATATCAATAAATGTCTCCAGGTTATTCATAAACCACTTTATTTTCTTTATTTTTTTTTTACAAGTTACAGGAACCCTTCAATATCCAACTCTAAAGCAGAACAAGGCAAATTAAGTTCAAATTTATTTCCCACATTTGGATGAATAACACCCATCATGCCAACTGGTTTCCCATTGGCAATGATTTGAGCACAACGTCCAGGAAAAAAAGTCGGATCAGAACAAGCTTGAAGGAAATATCCATCTCCTTTCTTCTTTTCATTCCAAGGTACTTCCAATAGTAACATTACTCGGTCAAGAAGTCCATGTATGATTTCAAAACCTGGAGTTTTGCTGTAGTAGACTGCACATAATCGACGCACATTGCGTGCACCAACATCTAAAGTAAGAAAAAGAAATTAACAAACTTAAAATATTATTTTGTTTTATGTTGTGACTGCCCTTCGGCTATATGGCACATTTGGGTATGTCATGACGTGCATAGACAGGCACAAATAAAGTAGGACTCGGGTGTTGTTCAAGTTAACTAATATGCATTTATTATCATACTACAAGGATCCCCATGTGGACCTCTTAGCTAACACTATCCATGTTGGAGTCATCACCATCCAAATCCCCAATCTATGACTGCCATTTGACTGGCATGACCACGAGAATGTAAAACAAGTTCCGTGGCTTATAGGCAAGGAGTTAAATAAGCTCAAGTGCCATTGAGCTCCTCACTGGGAACGCCCAAGTGAGTGAGCGTCATTGGCATCAAAGTCAAGGAGGAGACACAACTACAGATAAGAAGTGTTCTCTACTCTGTGTCAAAGTAGGGATTGACTGTGTCTCAGCTTAGGATTAAGGCAGTGATGGGCAAACTGCGGCCCACCTAGAGGTTTTATCTGGCCCACCTAGAAATGTTTGTTTTAAATTTTAAAAACATACTATTTTTTTTTATGTATAATAAATTATATTGGCCGGCCAAAATTTTTTCGCTTGTTTTTTGCCCCATTTGTAAAAATGTTTGCCCATCACTGGATTGAGGGGTTGCAACACCGGGAGATGTGGCCTCCTGGTTGACCTGTGTGGTTAATCTGTCATGTGACAGCCTCAGGGCATATGTCCTAAAGGCAGTCACAATGTTATTTTATAATACATTTTTTAAATTTATTTTTATTTATTTATTATTTTATTTTATTTGTAATTACCTTTAGTTGAATCTAAAAGAACTACATCTGAAATTTCAAACAGTTTCATTGGCAATGGCATTTTTTTATTAGCATGAATTGTTTTCAGTAGGCCAGGAAGTAATGTTGTTCTAGTCACCTGAAAAATTGAAAACAGATATGTTAATTATATTATTGATCGATAATATTGATGTACTAACTTGAAACTCCAGAGTTTTGGGATTAGATACATGTACTGCTGGTTCATTTTCAATCTTCTTTCCTAATTTGTCAGCAATATCTTCACGAGAACACTGTTATATAATGTTTAATTTATTTTCAACTTTTATTCACATTTTCATATTTTCAACTAAATTTATGTCCATACCAGTGAAAAGGTGAATGCTTCTGTGTAGCTTGCTTGTGAAATGTGTTCACGTAACTGATCAGAAAGTTTGTTGAGTGGAAACTAAATTGTAAACAAAAGTCTTAATTAAATATCAAAGTTACTTAAAAATTTAAATTCACTTGTTGTGCTATTGTGCTCGCTCTGGGTAAAGTTTTCGGTATATTATTATACCCATGTGCAATTGCAACATCTTCAATAATATCACAAGCATGGATCACATCATGCCTTGTAGGAGGAACTTCAACTTTGAGATTTCCACAATTATCTATGCTTTCAGCTTTAAGACACATTCGAGTTAAATAAGAAGTTAGAGTAGATATTGGTTCTCTGAAATTGCAGTTAAATTTACTTTACAATAACGTAAGGTTTTCAAACATTTCTGAAACTTGCTCATCTTTCAGATGAAATAATAATTACTTAATTCCAACAGAATTATTAATCAATTCAGCTTTCACTGCAGTCTGACGATATTTTAATGATGGATACAACTGAGAAGTTGAATCTGCATTAATTACTTCCACCGATTCTGCCCTAAAATACAACAGAAACAATATTAAAAATACTAAATTTTCAAATAAATATATAGAAATAGTTACACAAATTTGGTATCACAATACTGGCTGAACATGCACACAATTGTATCCAAAACAACCGTAGCCTTAAATTAAAATAAAAATAATATTAAAATAAATCCCAATTAAAATATTATATCCACACATGGGGGTTATCGATTTGAATTGAATTGAATCGAATCCCCAAGTGTGATTATATCTTATTAATACTTTTTGCAAATCTGTGGCTGTGCATTCGATCAAGATATTTGTTGTTTTCAATGTTAATTTTGAATGATCTCCATTAATAATTGGTGGGAGACTCAAAACAACTCCATTAGAATCAGTGATAACCGGATACACTTCTTTATCCTTTATAATTGGTAAATATGCTTTTAAATGTGGATCATTCTAAAAAAAATTAAAAAAATAGAATTAACAACAATTATTTTAATTTCAAGTGTTCATTTTCATAGTTTAATCGTTTACCGCATATAATGCCATCAATTCCTCAGCTGTGTACTCCTTAGTTTTATTTAACGGACAAAATTTTATTTCTTTTGGAAGTTTAGCATCGTAATAAAACGGGCCTTTAATTGTATCCAAATCATGAATTCCAACAGCAACTAAACTTCGTTTTCTATTTTAAAATTAGATTTAATTTTTAAAAAATATATTTATAATTATTTATTTATGCCAACCTGCATATATTCATATGTAATTTTTCTTGCAAATCAATTAAACTGTTATAATTATCCGAATTGAAATGAATATTTCTTAAAATCCCTGCTACTACAAACGGACGAACTCGCGCAGTCTGGAAATTTTATTAGGAAAAATAATTAGATTAAATTATTATAAAACATAAATGAAATTTTACATTGGGTTTAATGAACATTTTTTCCATTTTGCCTTCGCTTGGTTTTACACTTGTGTAACGAGGAATTGAAAGCCTATTTCGTAACGAAAATAGTGAAATTAATCATTTATTTTATAAAAATTTTATTTTAATGATACATACTGGCCAGAAAAGATTAAAAGACCACGAACTAATCCTTCAAGACATAATAAATCGTATCTATTGGCAGGAATGTCAATTTTATATATTGTTTCCTCTGATGCACCTTGGGATTTATCTTCACCTTGTTCTTTAGATATCATTTCTTTTTCGGTTGTCTGTGAATAAATAAGTGAGCAAAAATTAAATATTTATTGTTTAATCAGTAATTAATAAGCATACCACTTCATCTAATTCCAAACCAAATTCAAAACATAGCTCTTCAAACTCTTCTTCAGCTAATAAACAAAATAAATAAATATACATCAATATGGATGTAAATAATTAAATTCTGGAATACTGACTGTAAGATCTGCCTAATGCTTCGTATAATAATCGTCGTTTAATTCCAATCGTTGGCATTTTACTCGAGATAAAACACTAGCAAAACGTATGCAAAATTTCGTTTTACCACATGGAAAGAACAGTGCCACCAACTACAGCTTTCCATTCAATGGGCCAATCACAAGTCTTGATTCTGTTGTATGGTGCACCATTGCAAGCTGTATTCTAGACAACGGTGAGAAACTTTTAGGAACGAGAAAATGACGTCATCAGGTTAATTTTATTTTATTTTTATCATTTCATATTATTTTAACATTTTTATTTGTTTATTTCCTAAATGATAAAATGTAAATTTAATTCTGATAATTAATTTTCTAAATTTATAGCTGTATACTAACTTTTATTTTTAAAGAACTTTATCGTTTTTTTAAACACATGACATGTAATTTCAAAAGTCTGTAAACAGAAAACAAGTTAAATAAATAGTTACAATTAATGTGCACATCAGGTGTCTGAATCTTACCGTGTAATCATAACAATCTGTATTTACGCCTTCACATCTTGAATCAGGTTTTCCAAAAAATGATTTAACAGTGACGTCATTATTTGTAATTTAATCGTTTAGAATCTGATATTTTCTGAGAAATAAATATGGATTCGGCGAAAACCAGATAGTTTCAGTTTTATAATACGAACAAATAATATTTTAATTGGCTACAAAAGTCAAAGTCAGCAGCTTATCATTGATTGGTCCATTTAATCTTTCGCATGGTTTACAACTTTTTAATTAAACTTAACAGTTTGCGCTTTGCTGGATCCTTTAATACATGTGAATTGAATTGCCAAATTGAAAACGTATAGTCAACTTGGGCATTAAGGTAAGAAAAAGTTAAATTTCAACTAATAAAAATTTCAATATGCTTTTCTTTAAAGTTTGCGCACATAGAAAAAATTTACTAATAAATTTAAATTTAAATTTAAATATTTTTTATTTTCAAATTTGCATACACGGATTTTTTCCGAATTAATTTCACAAATTTGTACAGACAGTGTGTAAAAGAGGAAAAAAAATATTCGGATGAAATTAAGATAGAAATTGCACAATATAAAACTTTAATTACACCAGGAAAGAAGTTGAATGAAATTATATTATATTTAAATGACCTTGAATAAAAAAAATACAATAGAAAATTGAAACTGAGACTATTACCAAGATAGTATTAAACACTTTTGTTATTGATACACTAAAATTTATTATCAAATACTTTTGAAACAAATAATGAAAAATTAAATCAAAAAATGAAGGCGCTGGGATAATAAAAACAAATGAAAAAAAATGAGAAAAATAAGAAAACAAAATAAATTGATTATGCAAACAGATAAACATCAAACGCATACAAAATAATAAATTATAAATAGATTTTCCTTCAGTGTCTTGTTATATAACATGAAAAATTGCACGTTAGTTATGCAAATAAATCACGAATTTGTCAGTTGTTTTCACAAATTTGTTGAGTTTTAATAAAAAGTTGCAATTTTTGTGGTTTCCACATTTATTACCAACACTCAGATGTTAAAAATACTAAAAGTCATTCTGGTTCTAAGTGGTTTGAAACTCTCCAGTTGGTTTCGCAAGTTTTTCTATTTTCGCTTTTAGCAAATTACTTTTTAATTGTTTCATTTTACTTTTATCTGATAATGACCCCGGTTTTACTTAAATGATCTGAATTTTTTCATTATTTTACGTATCTATTAGGAAAGTAAATAGAATAGTTCTAGGAATAGATTAGTTATTTATAAATTAATATTTTTTTCTAATTTTTTATTTGTTTTGTTTTATTTTTTCTAGAATCGGCTATCAGGATTTTATGGCAATATAATGTCTAAACTGTCGAAGATAATCGAAAACGAGATACCAAATAATTTAAATAATGATCTTGGCGGAAGGCGATTGTCTAACAGCCGATCTACCGGCGATTTGTTGCGATTATTGAAAAAAGAGTTTAATCATGAGAGAAAAACGTCGCCATTTTTACCATTATTTGTCGTGAATGATTTAGCAGAAAAGAATGTTGGTTCCAGTTCGCTTCTTGCTGATGATATGGTTGTCTGCGGGTTTTTATACCGATTAACCGCTACTGGAATATGGCATCGGTTAGTTGATTTCGAATTTCGAATGCCGCATTTCCGTTTCATGCGGCCATCTTTGATTAACAAAAATTATCGGAGAAAAGATTATGGTTTTGGAATTATAATAGTTCTTAAAATCGAAGTATTATTATCAAATTTTGCTCGTTCAATTAAATTGAGGTCTCATTTTGAGCGAATTCTAGATTTAAAATGAAGAAAGACACAGAACAAATCTCCTTTGTTATTAATGAAATAATTTTTTTGCAGATTATGGATAGAACTTCGTTTCAATTATTTAATGGGATTTTACCAAGAGACTGATAATTTACCAGTTGATGTTATTAATTTAGAAGGTTATTCAGTAAAAAAAGCAGAAGAATGTGATCACTTGGAAGCTCTTTTTCCAATTAAAGTTTACAAAAAGGTAATTGTATTTTTTCGAATTTTTCTTTCTGAGTGAAATTATTAATTAAAAATAAATTTTCTTAAAGGGAGAAAAAAATTTATATTTCTACACCGAATCGGAAGAAAGTCGCATGGAATGGATGACTAATTTAAAGAAAACTGCACATCAAGAAATACTTTCTTTCAATATTGAAGGATTAAATTTAGAATTTGACCTTTACAACAAGAAATCTGGAGCAAATCAAAAGAATGAAAATGGCCGTCGAATGAGCACAGTTATTCGGAACATTAACAATAAAAAAATTAATGATATGACTGTAATGAAAGACGAAACTGATGATAATTCAACGGTCTGTTAAATACACGAATATTTAAATGTTACTAATTACAAATATTTCAAATAATACATTGCAGAAATTGGACTTAAAATTAGCCGAAGAAGTGAGAAATAAATACAAAAGAGCTGCAGTACTTACTCAACACGAAGCGCTTCGAATTCAAACTTATTATAGTCAAAGACGAGTATCAACACAAATTAAAGTAATAATAACAGACACTGCGATTCGAATTTTGAAATTTTCGATCAATTTTTCTTACTGTCAGTGACTTCCGGTTTGTAAGTCGCCATTTTTCTCAACTTAGATCGAGAATTGCTTGTTTTGTTACTTAATGTCTTTACAAAAAATCGCAAAATGTCTTAATTAAGGTTGAAGTAGTCTGTTGTGATTAAACCGAAATTTTTCTATCCTAGGTACAAGCATTAGAAGATGTAATCTGCGAACAAAAATCCAAAAGGAAGCCTATTCAGGAACAACAACTAGATGAACTTCGACATCGTTTAAGCGACATCGAAAACCAACGTCAAAAGAAGGAAAAAGCGGTCGAACATGTGCTTCATCAACTAGAATCGAACAAAACAATCGAACTCACTTCTCTAAACGCACCAATCGACGATTTAGAAGAAAAAGAAACCGAACCGAGAGTGAAAGTAATAAAAGAAGACAAAAGGACCATTATTCAAGAACCAATAATGAGAAAATCAAGACCGACTTCGATCTCTCTCAACAGACATTCATTTTCTCCCGGAGATAAACAGAAAAATGAAGATAAAAATTTTTTCGGATCTTTATCAGATTTTCGAGATATTGTCGATGTGAAAACACCTTCGCCTAAACGAAGTCCATTGAAATATTTTAGCAATGCAATGAGATCGTATAAAAAGGAGAAAAAAGACTCGTCGCCTAAACCCAATTCTCCAACTGAATTATCACCGAGTAATAATAAAGCAAAATTTGGTAAATTCTCGCCATTTTTTGCCGGTAGTTTTTCATCTTTGAATTCTGTTAGTAGGTCATTAACAAATCTATGCTTTCCTAGTCCTGGGTTGTCACCTATTGTTAACTTAGATCCTTCATCACTTATTGCTGGTTTTTATGCTGTACTTTTTGCTGATGCAGATGCTTTTAGTTTAACTGCATCGCCTAATCAACTGCTTTTATCACCTGCAGCTAGGTGTAATCCTCGAATTGTTGTAAGCCAGGGCTAATTTAGATGTGCTTTATGCGATTGTTATTTTTGAAGTTTTGAATTTTTTTTATTGATTTAAATTTTATTTTTTTATTGTTTTTTTTTTAGACTACGCAACAGATGAGAAAGTCGTATCCCGAAGCGAGAAAAGAATGGCTCAAGTTGATGGTTCATTAGATGATAAATCGGAACCACAGTCGCCATGTTTGCCAAGTCCTGTACCCAAATTTAGTAAAAGAATTCGGCGATTTTTTAGTTTTAATTCGAAAAATTCAAGGACATGGTCTCCAACTTAAAATGCTCATTAATTTACGATCTGTCAAATAGTGTTTTAATTTCATGTATATTTATTTTTTATTTTAATCAAGGATAGAAATTTTGAGAATATAAATTTTATTGTGTAAATTTGAAATATATTAAAAGAATTAACGTCATCATTGCTATTTTTAGAATTATTTTTGTTTTATTTGCTTGTTGAAATTCAAATAACGTAGTAATTCATTTTATATTTATAACCGAACTGCACAGCTAATGAGTCATATAGGTCGTCACAATTTCTCAACTCTGCAACATATAAGTTGACAA
The DNA here is from genome assembly GCA_034687075.1 of Geophilus carpophagus. Classification (NCBI taxonomy): domain Eukaryota; kingdom Metazoa; phylum Arthropoda; class Chilopoda; order Geophilomorpha; family Geophilidae; genus Geophilus; species Geophilus carpophagus. Next base: position 8,609 of record JAQFZN010000666.1, read on the forward strand.
AACATGACGTAGTGTTTTGATTTAGGAACAACACTAAATATTTCTTAAAACCAAACCCGACTTCGTTTTACTAGCACGGTCGTGTTTCCTGTTTACTCTCTCAGCTCCGGCTCTTGACTTTCCTTAGTTTTAATCAGATTTAACATTTCAATTTTTAGCATACACAATCAGTTAAATTTAACAATTTTGCTATAATTAGCGCCATTTTGAAGTGAAAGCCGAATGTGACTCATCAGAAACGATGCAGTGAAGCTGTGAAAAGGGGCACAGGTTTTAGCAAATCTGGAAATGAGACTAATAACATTGAAACAAATCAGAAGTAAATATGAAATTGACATTGAAAAGCGAACAACTTGACATCTAAACAACAATCCGATATACATGGTAAGTAATATTTGAAATATTTGATGAAATCGCACGAAAATTTGTTGTTGTGAGGTGAAGTATTTATCATCAGAGGGCATTTATAAATAAGAATGTGATAATCTGGTTCATAACAAGGTTAATCCTTCACTTTTATTTTGATTTCCTATCAAGAGAAATCAGTTGGCTTGATGAAACAAAGCTGCTTGTTTATTTATGGAGAAGGTCATTGAAGGGAATTACGAATTCAGGAAGTGGATTCCAATAGTTAAAGTAAAAAAACCGAAATAGAAAAAAGAAAAACTGAAAAAATTGTTTTTCTTTGAAAAAATTCTGTATTTTTAAGTTTAAAAATAATAATAAAATCAAAAATCTTTAAGATAAAGTCTTAATGTTTTTATCCTTTTCCTTATTTACAGTTTTGTTTTGATTGAACCACTCCCAATGCAAATTGTGTCTAAAATTGCACTTATTTCGGTGTGAAAAGACAATTGATGCGTGCAACAACTATTGATTTATTGATTGAATTAGTGAGATAAGAAATGAAGCATTGTTATTTATTTTCTATTCGAAAAACACATTTAAGTATATTAATTTACTTTGATAGATAATTTTTTCATTTAGCATAAAATATTTGCATATTTATCGCAATTTTTAGATAGGATTTAAATGATTGAAAGAGAATATTGTTTTAAAATTGAATAATTTATTCGAACTGATGTGAGACATGCTCTATCTCCTTTTCTTTACATCTAGGTCAATGCCACAATAAATATTTATAACTCGTTGGTTATCAGACATGAGTTTCACCTTTATAATAAAAGGCCAGGGTTATATGAAATAAAGACATGCAATTTGTTTGGGATAGGCCTTTTGTGTGGTGAATGATAGGTTTCATTCATGATGGGCTGATTAGATCGAAAAAATTTGAATTTTTTTCATATTTTTATCTATTTTTATTTGAAAATACAATTTAAAGATGAGTTAAATTCGAAAATCTCAAATTATTATTCCAACTACGATAATTGTTGACGTAACGATCACAACCACGATTTAATAGGTGGCTTTAACTCATCAAACATAGCCTATTTATCATAGATGGCCGACCTGCGTGTGAGCCATTCAGTTGGAATGCAGGCGCGTATCGCACACTAACTCTACAGCGGGCCTTGAGTGTATAGGAGACGGAGGGGGAATTATACAGCGCTTTATGTTATTGACCTTGTGAGTTGTGTTTTCAACTCGTCTGTTAAACCAATCGATGGACGAACGTGTTGTATGGTTGCAGAAATGCATAAAAGTTTTATTTGGGAGCATAAACCTGGCGGTTTAAACATTTGACCATGCAACAAATTGATCGACTTCGATACTCGATCCAGTAAGTAGAAAAAGCTGGTAGTTGTAGGTGAAAGCGTAGTATGCCTTAATGTGGCATGGTTGCTAGAAACAGTTGTTGTGGTTATTGTGACGTCAGGTAACGGGATGTTTTAATTTTGTCATTGATTTAATATTTTTTATTGTACCTAGATTCAGTTTATATTGAATTATGCTGCATAAATGTTTTAAGAGTGATAAAATTGCATTTTTAACGAATTTTAAATTTTAAATTACAAAAAAAATTTAAAATTTGAAATTTGAAATTTTTCCAAATTTTAAAAATTTAAAAATGAAAAATTAAGAGGGAATTCACATAACCTACGTGTTCCACTTCAAAATTTGAGTTTTAAATTATTAGTAGGTCATAAAACCTGTTTTTAAAATGTGGTTGAACTAATTTTTTGAGTGTAAACAAATTTATTTGAATTTATATATTTTTTTCAAAGTTTTAAATATAAACTTTTAATTATAAACCACCTTAAACATTTGTTTATTCCAAAATTTATTAGTGTGATGATTAATGAGTCCCTTTAGGTTTTTATCAACTTTTTTATTATCATCTGAAAAAATCGTTGAGTGGGTTTTAAAATTTAAACATACATCAATTTTTATTTCTTAGTTTTGAATTTTATAAATATAAACCTTATTTTTTTTCTTTATTTTATTTTAGAGCCAGACTTGGTGCCAAGATGACCACGTCCTCAACACTTGTGGAAACAGTTTCCATCGATTTTGAAGATTTTAATGAGAGTTTTTTAACATGTGGAACATGTTTATGTAAGAATTGAACGAACAGAAAATTTATTTATTACATTCAATTTCTAAGTCATCAATACAGATTTATCCAGAGCTTGTTTGAAATTTTTTTTTAGAATTACCAGTTGGAGTAAATGAACCCAAATGTTCAGCAAAAACTATTTTATATGCATTTTTGTTCATTTTGAACAGTATTTTTTTTTTATGAAAATTATTTTTTTTTCAGGAAAATACTCTTTTTTTTCCTGTGTATCCTGAAAATTGCCTGATTTCAGTGGTTTTTAGTTCCGAAAAATTATTTCCCTGAATATAATTTTCTTATTCTTTATTTTAAATTTTCTAAATTTTTATTTGAATGAAAAATGAAAAAGATTTCTATTCCTGTGTTAGCCTATACTCACACCAATCTGTACTGGCTGATTAAAGTTCAGGAATTAATTATTTAAATGTGGAGATTATATATTACACTGTTTATATTATTAAAGTTTATGTTGGTACTAAATTTATTAGATTAAAGTAATGTGTTTCAACACATTTTATGACCACTTAAATAATCATGCTGACTTTTAATTTTTATTACCAGAACTAAACAGCTAATATTTCGCCCACAATTTAAAAAAAATGTTGTGATTCATAATATTATTTAAAAAATATATTAGAATAAAATAAATTATTAACTCTTCAAAATGTTTTATTTTAATTTATTTAAACTGTAAAAATAATAATTTAAATCAAGTTTAATTCACTAAATTCAAAACCTGTATGACAAATTGATTTTTAAATGTAATTAACAAATGGGAAATAGATATTAACACGCCAGAATAGGTCTTTTGCATGACAAGAAATCACTGATAAAATTGTGTAAATTAGCGACAACTATAATTTTATTCAAGCCAGCGTTCATACGACAAGTAAAAGGAAAATGCACAACATTGAACAACAGTAAAAATTTTATAACAATAAAAGGCACCAAATTCTAAACAGTTGCTAGCAGGAAGTTTAGGTAGTTTAGGTTAGGTTAGGTACTTTTGCGGTGTGATAACTTCTGTTGTTGGGAAATAATTTTTTTTGTCCTGCAAAAGATTTCTGTGTCGTTCTATATGTTTTGTTGGCATTTCAGACACCTTTTTTGTCGTTAGTTTACCTTTTTTGTCAGGCTGATAAATCATAATTAATTAAATGATAACAAATTAAAAAAACTTTCTTTTTCAGGTATGTATGATGGGAGTGAACACACACCTAAACTTTTACCTTGCTCGCACACTGTATGTCGCCAATGTCTGGAAAGAATCGTAGCAGCAGCAACACTTCAATCAAGAGAAGCTGGCACATTCAGATGTCCAATCTGCCGAGAAACAATAATTCTTCCACGTGGTGGAGTCAATGCCTTACCACCGAGCTTTCTTGTAAATCAACTTTTAGATTTAATGCTTCGACAACGAAGAGAAGTTATACCCAAATGCTCACAACACCCTACCCAAGAACTTCTTTTCTGTGAGACATGTGACACTGTATTTTGTACCCAATGCACTACTGGGTTTCATGGTAATGGTGGTGTTGGAGAACATACTGTGATTCCTTTTTCAATTGCCATTAAGAGAATGTCTGAGATTTTATTGTATAAAGCGCATGAATGTATTGGCAAGTTGAACAGAGCTGCTGATACTGTGAGTGAAGAAATGCAGAAGTTAGATAGAAATGCTGAAGCTGCTTTTGAATTGGTTAAGAAATCGTTTCAAGATGTTTTAGCATTGGTTGAGAAAAGGAAATTGGATGTTTTAGCGGCTGTTAAGAGTACTAAAGATGAGAAAAAAAAAATTTTGCAGGAACAACTTCAGTTAATACAAAGTGAGAAAGAAAAAGTGCAGGAAGAATGTAATGGGTTACAATATCAGGTGAGAATTATTTTGTTATACTGTATAATATTTTTTTATTTGTACATAAGTTTTTTTGCATACTTTACCATCATGCTGTGTTTCTAAGTCATTAAAAGGAATTAATGCTTTGCTCGTAATGATTTGAGAACTGTTGGGTGTAAATCAGTAGGCAGGGGCAGATACTAGTTTAAAATTGACCCAGGCATTCTGCTACAGTTGGGCCTGTGGCTCACTGGTCAAATGTCTGGTGGCTATATCTGCCCCTGTCGTTAGGTGTGTTAAATATCTTGGCTTTCGTGGCTTTCCGAGACAGGCAGTAGATGCAATTTATGTCATTTTTAGGAATTCAACTTTCCTGAAAGCCAATTTCACAAAAGACGCTGGTGCCTCTTTCGAACAGCCAAATTGTCTTTCCAAACACAAAATTTGATTTCATCTGTGGCCATCTTGTTTTGACTTAAGCTTGATTCACACTCATCAGAATATAAGAAAAAATGGCAATCCTGCCATTAGAAAATTCAGAAGTGGGTGTTCACACTCCTTAGAAAAAATAGATTGCTCTAGCCAATTAGAGTAGATATTATATTAAACAAAAGTAAACAACTTGCACAACTTGCATTTTGATATGCTGTTGTATCTGGCCATCTGCCATAAGTTCAAATGCATTCAACTTTTCTGAATGAATAGATTTTGAGTCTGATTACATTCAGAAGAGGCTTCCGATTAATTGGAATTAATTTTTTTCTGACGAGTGTGAATCAGACTTTAGATTAGTTTTTTTATTGGTATGATCTTGGTATGCTAGAACTAGTTCCGAGAACTATTGTGATTTGGTGTTTTTGGCATAAATGGGTGCTGGAATGAATCCGTGTTATAATGAATCTGCATTCATCGAACCACTGTTAAGTGAATTTTACCTGTACAGTACAATATCGGATCTGGTGCCATCTGTTGGAAGACATGATTTTATGGCTGTACATCAAAACCACATAATTATCATAGGCTGTTAGGTGAACAGCTGTATAAGATTTTATTTCATCGATTCAGTTGAGGGCAGTCACAACACTGCATTTCATTAGCTTTTTCATGGCTTTATTAAAGTAAATTGGGGAAATTTGGTTGAAAGTCTTGTTAAAGTTGAATTTAATTAAAATTTGACTTTGGAAGATGTCAGGAGAAACCTCATTATTATTAGAGTTCAATGTTCTTGCAATTTAGTGATGATATCTTAAACACTCATTTAAAGCAGTTAAGATAGTTATCTTGTGAATTGCAAATCATTTCTTTAACATAAAGTGAAATGACAATACAGTGCCCTCTATTATCTCAATGCGAATTATTCATTAATGATTCATTTTTAAAATTTACTGACATTTGATTCATAAAACTACTTACTATAAATACACAGATTTTATTGACCTAAGATCACAAATCTCACAGATTCTAGAAATTACTATTATACAAAAGGTCAACACAAAATTCACTCCTTTGTAAGTTCTGTCCTCCTACATGTCCTCCTTTTTGATATTTGAAGACTAATCTCTAACTTTTGATTGGTGCTGAGCCTATCTGTTCTGTTGTGTGTGATTAGAGGAGTGAGCCGTCCATAATTTATCAGCTGTGGCTTAGCTGATTTTTGCAGGCCAAGTTGGCTGCTGGCTGGTCCAGCTGAAAAGAAGTTCATCAGCTGCTGACTGGCTCAGCCAAAAATTATTTGTCTGGTTGCTAATATAAGCTAAAAAAATTTAACTTTTTTGAAAAATTTTTAATTTTTTAAAATATTTTTTAGTTTTATTTATTTTCTAACAATACTTAGTGTGTATTGTTACAGCTAAGCCTTACAATATTTCAAGCTGCAGCTAGCCAGCCAAGCCATACAATATTTTCGGCTGTGGCGGCTGCTCTCAGAGTGACCAAATGTTGGCTGCGGCTGGGTTGGCTTGAGAAAAATGAGTCAGCTAAGGCGGCTTAGCCGGCTAAATTGCATCGGCGCACTCCTCTATGTGCGATGGGACGTATTTGTATTTGTCTTGATGATTTGTTGAAGCTCGGTACAGTGCGGTGAGACGAATGCGCTCTGCTTGAGAAACCTTGAGAAAGCGCACTGCGACATCTTTTTCTTCAATTTATTTGCGTCCTTCTTTTCATTGTAAAAAAGTTGGTCACCTTTCAGATAACAAATTTTATTGAAAGTAAAAACAGATTTTCATTCTCAGGTAGAAGTTCGCAACATTACCAAGAAGATCAGTGACCTGAACGAAAAACTAGACACAGTTGGATCCCTAAACGAACCCAGAGAAAATGCCCACATCTTATACGAATGGACACACAACGCCGCTTTAAGCGACATCCAAACAGCATTATCCCAAATGGGCAATGTACGAATCAGCAAAACATTTCCCGCACTTTGCACCGCTGAAATCCCTTCAGCAACAATGCACCTTGAAACAAAGGCTATAATAACAACAGTTGACTATCACGGACACATGCGCACTGATGGCGGTGACCCAGTAGTGGCAGAATTGCGCCAAGAAAGTGGAGATTTATGCACAACCAACGTAAAAGATAACCAAGATGGAACTTATGACGTCACATACGCAACACCAAACTCAGGATCTTTTTGTCTACATGTAACTATATTCGATAGACCCATTAAAGATAGTCCGTTCAAATTCGAAGCATCCTGCCATATTAATCCAGTATTCCAATTCGGTAACCGGGGTATGGGTACCCACCAGTTCAATCAACCGGTCGGTGTTGCCGTAGATGCAAATAGAAGAATTTATATCACAGATACAGGAAACAGTCGGATCAAAGTCTTGAGTTTAAACGGGCAATTTTTAGATCACATTGAGACCGAAGGTTTAGAAGAGCGCGGAGGTATCGGTCTGTGCCTAACGTCGAAAGATACGTTGCTTGTTGTGAACTGGAGATCAAAAAGGGTTACGGAGATATCTCAGGAAAGAGGTGTTATAAGATACTTTGTTTACGATGGCTTTGCCGAACCGATAGATATCTGCGTGAATAGCAAAGGTGAGATATTAGTGGCTGATAACGGTTTAAGTTGTGTTTTTATGTTGGACAATAAAGGAAGATTTATACGGAAAATTGGCGCGAAAGGATCAACGTCGGGATTGTTCGGAATTATCTCGTCGGTCGCGATCGGGAAGGAAGATGAAGTTCTAGTTGGGGATTCGAGAATTCAAGTTTTTTCACGAAACGGAGAATTTATTCGCGAATTTTTTCCCGAAACTAAAATCCGTGGTGGGAAATTCGGTGGAATCGCGTATGATGGCAAGGATTTAGTGTTGGCCACGCGGACTGAGAAGAACATGACGAGTATTCATGTTTATAATTACGAAGGTTTGTTGCAGTTTGTCATCGATAGTCATGAAGCTAAGCTGAAAAGACCTGCTGGATTATCTGTGGCTGAAGATGGACGTGTTGTTGTAGTTGATTTAGGCAATGATTGTGTTAAAATGTATAGATATAAGTAATTTTTTATTTTTTTTTATTTGTTATACCAAAGATTTTTGTAATGTTTTTAGGATGTGTTACAAGCAGAGCCGTACAATGAGGTTGGCAAAAATCGTGCCAAAATGTAATTACGGCTCTGGTTGCAAGCTTGTGTGATAGCTTGAGTGTAATGATGCTTATTGGGTTTGTATATAGTTTTTTTATTTTTTTATGGAAATTGTTCATGGTTATGCAATTTTGTATAGAGTTGTCAAGTCATTGGAAATCATTAGGGGAATGTGAAATATTTGTTGCGGAAGCTGATTGTGAAATAGGGCGTGAATTTTGTATGGAATTATTGAATAATCAATGTTTAATGGTTTGGTTGGAGGAATAAATTGGTGATTTAATGTAGGTTGGATGTAATTGGTTTATTTTTGTTTGTTTTGTATTGTGGTGGATGGTGAGGATGTGAATTGGTATTTTTTATTAATTTACTCAAATTTTTATGTATTTATAAAGATTTGATATAAAAATGTGATATGGTTCAAGAAATTAGATGAAATTTGCTAAAAATTGCTGTTATTGAGCAAAAATAGCTAGAATCAGCTAAAAGTGAGCCAAAATAGCTGGAATTGAGCAAAAATTGTTGAAATTGAATTAAAATAGCTATAATTGAGTTAAAATGGCTGAGATTGAGTTAAAACAGCTGATTTTGTATTAAAACTTGATAAAATTATGCTAAATTTTAATACAATTTATTGGATTATTCAAAAATTTGCTTTCAATTTACAAATTTGAAGAAATAATTTCAAAAAAATTTAAAATTTGAAGAAATAATTTCAAAAAAATTTAAAATTTGAAGAAATAATTTCAAAAAAATTTAAAATTTGAAGAAATAATTTCAAAAAAATTTAAAATTTGAAGTAACAATTTCCAAAAATTTAAAATTTGAAGAAACAATTTCCAAAAATTTTAAAATTTTGCTAAAATTATATACATTTGAAACATTTTTCAAATGCATCTTCAATCTGAATCCAATATTCCCATTTCTTGCAAATTAACTCAATTTTTTCCTTCACTCACTCATCTAAAGATCACATTCATTAACTCCATCCAACTCTATCATCTCCAGCCTTCTAATTATAGGTGCTGTAATTAGTATGCACTGAATAAACCAAACGATCAAAAGCAACCGTAAATTATTAAAAGTTGAATGACTTTTCTGTAATCACTGGAAACGAGCCAAACTTTTATCTTGAACAAGCTCGAAATGATTAATAGCACTACACACATCCTGTGGCTTATTTGGTCAACAAATAACATAACACAACATAAACAATAGAAAATAATAAGAAAATTATTCAAACTTTTAAATTTTGATCACCAAACACAAATTATTGCATAAAATGAACAAATTTAATAAAATAAAATAATCCTATGTACATTCTTTCATGATGTTGTTAAATAATGTGCTTATTTTAGCAACAATTGATATAAATTGCCTAAAATTGTAATTATGCATTATATTAATAATACACACTGTTGAAACATTCGTAATAATGCATTAAGAATTATAATTTTTTTAAAAAAATTGTAATTTGTAAACATTTGTTACGAATATTTGCAGTGTTTATTAATAATTTATGTTAAAATTAATGCTTTTTAATTTATATTCATTTAGAAAAATGCTATATAAATAAATATACATATATATATATATATAAATATAAGATTTTGATCTCACTTTTTATTATTATTTATCATAAATTTTTTTTATATAAAAATTTTGTTTTTGAAACACTGTACTTACATTAAAAGAAAAATCAGTATTGGATTTTGACGCCACTTACAACAACAATTTGTGACCACCTTTGTGCCATTTTTCACATTTTTCTGAAATGTTTTAATAACTGGAATTTCTAGTCAATTCCAAGTCAAACTAGTTTAATTTATTGAACCGTAATTGCTTTTTTTCATTTTATTAATTGAAAAATGTTATGCTTCGTCGTTTATAATATTTTGCACTGAGACGTACCAAAAAAGAATGTAAATTATGTAGTAAATAAATTACTTTTATTAACCGAATTTTAAAGAATTTATTTATATTGAATGTTTTATCGGATAAACTTTGCTATTCTTAGACGATATTTGATACATTTGAATAAATGTTTACACTGGACTCAAGTTTGAATTCGTTTTGAAGAAAACGAAAAAATACAAGTCGAATCTGGTTTTAGTGAACGTGCCAAAAATGGAAAAATTCAAAATTTGAAATAAAACGGATTTTCCTAGTTCTGCATAGAATGGCAGAAGAAATACCAATACAATTCGTAAGTTTATGGCATTATATTTAAAAATTACGATAATTTACAAAACATGTTTAATTTTTACTCTTCAATAGATAATTTTACGGAAATTAACGAATTCCGCTGACACTCATCTTTACAAGCGAGAGATCGGAAACAGGATTATAAAAGAAGGAAAAAGTTGAGCGTTGCAAAACCTGAATGTGATGAAACCACGTGACTTGTATTTATTTGATACGTTTATGTTTCTAATGGGGTGAGACACAAATTTTGATAATGCATGACGATGAAGTAATTGCAGTTCAATTTGGGTCAGTATGGAGTTTGATCCTGACGTCAAACTTAGGAAAACATTAAAAGAACATCTGTAGGCGAGTTGTTAAAGTCTCATTCGAATGTTGGTCAGTTTTTAGGTAAGTTTTCATTGATAAAAGTATTTTTATTTTTAATATATTGACCTTGTTTATTCAATTATATATTGTGTTACTTTTTGTAGTACAATTGATTATGAAATTGATACCATGATAATGAAATTTTATCACCACTTTTGGCATAATTACAATCTTATCTTAACTTTCAATATTAAAATTTGAATTTTTTGTTTATCGAATTACATCATATTTTATTAAACATATAAATATAATTAAATATGATGTAATTAGATTATTCAAAATTTTAATTTTAATAAACGTATAAATATTTATTATGCAGAATAAAAATCTCTATTTGTTAATTTAAAATGCACAAATTACGTAACATTAATCTTTTATGTACTTTGAGTTACGAATATCATTTGAGTGTATTATTCAAAACACAATAGCTCTAATCAAGTATATTTTCAATTTTCTATCAATTGAATGCAATATTTCTTTGTAATTTGACCTCATTCTACTTGATTTTTATAACCCTTGATTTCTGACCCACTTCTATTACAAAACACGATAAATTTCAAATTAATAAACATTGAAATTAAATATAAACTTATTTATAACCGGCCATTTTGTATGGATCATTTCATGATTTTATTATTTTATCTGATAAAGTATAAGATAACAAAATTTTGATTCTTAAAATATACCAAAATCAATAAATAAATAAATATCCTTTAATTTATCTTTACATAATCAGCAGTATGAAGATACTTTACTTAGTAGCAGCATTTCTCCATTTTTACTTATTTTTAATAGTAGAAACTTCGAGAAACAAAAGAAGTGCAAGAAACGAAGAATTAGGTAAAAAAAATTTAAAAATAAATAAATAAAATTTAAAAATAATAATTTTTTTAAAATATTTTTTCTAGATTCAAGTTATTGGTACAATCTTGGTGACAGTCTCTTAAAGGAAAATTTAAAACGTAAACAGAATAATAACGTAGCAAAAAATGTGATTTTTTTTCTGGGTGATGGAATGGGCGTTTCAACTGTCACTGCAGCTAGAATTTATGATGGGCAGTTGAATGGCCAAAATGGAGAAGAAAATTTCTTATCATTTGAAAATTTTCCAAATGTGGCTCTTGTAAAGGTAATTGAACACGAATAAAAATACGAAAAATCAGTTAACCGGCTTTGAATGAGGATTAAATTAATACGTTGTTAAAGGATTTGTATCTAAGCTTTAGATCAATAGAAATTTCAATTGAAACGTTGAAGATAAAACGAAAAAAATGAGGTCACTTTTGATTTATAATTTATTTTCAAGTTCTAGGTCAAAAAATACAATCAAGATAAAAATTAATATTGAAATTTTAAATTTTATAGACTTATAATGTGGATAAACAAGTGGCTGATTCGGCTGGTACTGCTACAGCTTTTTTTAGCGGCGTTAAAGGCAATTTTCATACGTTAGGTCTGAATGGAAGAGGTACTTATAACGAGTGTATTCCAGCTTTAGATGTAAATAATCAAGTTCAAACTATTGCGAGATGGGCTCAAGAGGCAGGTATATTTGTGAGGGATTTGTAATGACAATGCAATAAATATTTAAGTTTTTTTTTAATTTTTAGGCAAGAGTACTGGTTTTGTTACGACAATGCGAGTAACTCATGCGACACCTGGTGGATTATACGCAAGTTCTGCTAATCGAGACTGGGAATCAGACGGTGTTATGCCTGTTGATAAAAGGAATTGTCCTGATATTGCATCGCAGTTAGTGAAAGGGAAAACTGGAAAGAATTTTAAGGTAAATTGGTTAATTTTTTTGGAATTAATTTTCGAATTATCTTTTTTATTAGGTAATTTTAGGTGGTGGTAGAAAGCATTTTATTCCCAAGAGTGACAACGGTACTAGACTTAATGATAATTTGATAAATGAATGGTTGGATATGAGAAAAAAGGAAAAAGTGGAAGCTAAATATATCACTACTTTAAAGGAATTGAAAAATGTTGATATTGATAAAACAGAATATTTATTAGGTGAATTTTTCTACTTTTTTTTAAACAAAAAATTCTTTAAAATTTCTAATTTTTTTAAATTTTAAGGTTTATTTAATAATGATCATTTATCATATGAACTTGATAAATTAAATACAGTCTCTGACGAACCCACTATTATTGATTTGACTGAAAAAGCTATAAAAATGCTCAGCAAAAATAAAAATGGATATTATTTGATGATAGAAGGTAAAAAAATTGTCAAAATATATAAATTTTTATTTATTAATAATTTATAAATAATTTAATTTTTATAGGAGGTAAAATAGATTGGGCCCATCATGCAAATTTGGCAAGAAAAGCACTTTTTGAAACAATTTATTTAAATAAAGCTGTAGAAAAGGCACTGAAATTAACAAATTCTGAAGATACTTTGATTGTTGTAACTGCTGATCATTCACATGTTTTTACAATAAATGGATATCCAAACAGAGGAAACAATATATTAGGTAAATAAACAGTAGAATATCGATTATGTCTTCCAGTTAGTTTAATTTATATAATAACGATTTTTTTTATTAATTCTGCTTTGTAAAGGTGTGCAAATTACAGAAAAGGAACCATTTCCTAATATTGGTTATCCTACATTAATGTACAATAATGGACCAGGTTACAGGTATACAAATGATTCTGATCCTGTTCTTGCAATGAATCTTACTGGTGTAAATACAGGTAATTATAATTATCAATTATTTTTATTGATGAAGATGAATAAGAGATAACTTTTTTTATTTTTTTTTTATTTTAGGAGATGCAAATTTTCAGCAAGTAGCAGGTTTTCCAATGAAATATGAAACCCATGGTGGTGAAGATGTGGCAGTTTATGCAACTGGTCCTATGTCGCATTTATTTCGAGGTGTTGTAGAACAAAATTACATACCAATTGCTATTGGTTATGCATCTTGTGTACGTGGAGATTATGAAAAGTGCAATAATTCAGGGAACTCTTTTGTATTCAAAGATAGTTACCTTAAAATTTTTCTTATGTATTTTATTTTAAAGTTGATTTTTTAATAAGTTTTAAATTGTAATTTTTTTATTTTTATTTTGATATGAAAGATTATTTGTATTGTAGTAAAATAAATAATAATATTTGGTTTGTTTTAATTCAATTTATTTTTTGTCTTTAAAATTATTATCTAGTGAATCATTTAAAATTTATAGCAAGATTTACTATTTTTAGAATGAAATGGGGAGCGTCATTATCCAACATTGAACTTAGTTGATATTATATCCGCTTCATAAACATGGCGCTAATTGTTGTTAGTTCTGCGAAGTTTCAGAGAGTCAGATAAATGCTCACGGTTATAATTATATTAATAATTTCTTAAGGATTCGTGTATTTAATTTATGATTTATTGTATAATAACTCTACACTTATTCGGCAAAATGAAGAAATAGTTAACAATCATCTGAATCAATCACTTAAGTAATTGTGAATTTAAGGATGATTGCAGCTGACAGGTTGTTGCTCATTTATTTAACAGTGTTTATACGACTCAAAATTGATTAAATTTCAATACCTCACAGTGGCAAATCAGAAAGTTCAACGGAAGATGACTTTGATCGCATTCCCACTTACCAAAGTCAGACTTTTGGAAGGAAAAATGAAAAACCACCGTACAAAAACAGTAAACATCCATGTAAAGTTCTCGAAGGATTATGCATCATGAAAAGGTTGTTCTATTAACTATCAATTCTAAACACACAAATTAATTTACTTTATTACGTTTTCAGACAAAATTTTTTATGTGATGTGATACTAGTAGCTGGAGGAGTGGAAGTTCCTGCTCATAAAAATGTTTTAGCTGCTTGTAGTCCGTACTTTTACGCAATGTTTACTAGTTTTGAGGAAAGTCGAGCTGATAAAATAACTTTGCAAGGTATAGATTCTCAGGCTCTTCTACTTTTAGTCGATAGTATGTATGCAATGGAAATAGACGTTTCTGAGGATAATGTGCAGGTAAATTATCAATTTAAAATTCTAATTTTTTTGTTTATTAATTTTATTAATATTAAATAATTTTGTTTTGTTTATTTAATAGCTTCTGTTACCAGCTGCTAATTTATTGCAATTACCAGACGTGCGTGATGCTTGTTGCGATTTTTTACAGTCGCAATTGCATCCATCTAACTGTTTAGGGATTCAAGCTTTTGCTGATTTGCATTGCTGTAGAGATTTGATGCATATTGCGGAAATGTACAGCGAACAACATTTTGTGTAAGGTCATTTTATTGGAGAAGAAATGTTTCTTTATTTTTTATTCGATGAAATTAATTATTTTTGTTTGTTTATTAATTTAAAAAAAAACAGGGATGTGGTTTTATCCGATGAATTTTTAGCATTATCAGCATCACAAGTGACTAAATTAATTTCAAGTGATCGTTTAAGTGCGCCATCAGAGGAAAAAGTAATAATCTTTTTTCAAATGAAAAAAAAGGTATTTTAATTAATTTCTAATAAAAATATTTATTTTTATGTAGGTATTTGAAGCGGTTATGTCATGGCTGAATTATGATTTAGAAAATCGCAAAGAGCACGTGTCAATGTTGATGGAACATGTGCGTTTACCACTCCTAACGCGAAAATATTTAGTTCAACGTGTAGAGGATGAACCTTTACTTAAAACCAATCCTGAATGCAAAGATTTTCTCATAGAAGCCATGAAGTATCATCTTCTTAAAGGAGAAGGCGAATTTTACACGACTCCAAGAACTAAACCCAGAACACCTGTTGGATTACCTAAAGTAAATAAATATATAACACATTTTTCTAAACAAAAAAAAAATTTATTTATTTATCTATTTAATTTATTAGATTTTATTAGTAGTAGGCGGTCAAGCTCCGAAAGCAATTCGCAGTGTCGAAGCGTACGATATAAATGAAGGTCGTTGGTACCACGTATCTGACATGCCAACTCGTCGTTGTCGTGAAGGTTTGACGTTAAATTAGGAGAATAATTTCAAAAAGAAGTAATTGTGAATATTAAATAATTTATTTTAGGTTTAGCAGTTGTTAATGGTCTTGTTTATGCTGTCGGTGGTTTCAATGGCTCTCTACGCGTGCGCACTGTTGAAATATATGATCCAGTAAGTGACCAGTGGACAGTGACATCAAGTATGGAAGCAAGAAGAAGTACTTTAGGTGTTGGAGTTCTTAATGGGTCGATATATGCTGTCGGTGGTTTTGATGGTACAACGGGATTAAACAGTGCTGAGTGTTACAATGTTCATTGTAAAAGTTGGCGAACAATTGCATCAATGAGTATTCGACGTAGTAGTGTTGGAGTTGGTGTTTTAAACGGTAAATAATATGAAATAAAATTAAGGAAAATTTAAATTTAGATTTGAATTTTTTTCAAAATATTTTAGGTATGTTGTATGCTGTTGGTGGATACGATGGAGCTTCGAGACAGTGTTTAAGCTCTGTGGAACAGTATAATCCGACATTAGATAAATGGGTGATGGTAGCTAAAATGTCAGCTGCTAGAAGTGGTGCAGGTAGAAAATTGAATTTAATCAAAATAAAAATTTGAAAAATTGATTTAAATCAAAATCAAAATTTTAAAAATTGATTTAAATCAAAATCAAAATTTTAAAAATTGATTTAAATCAAAATCAAAATTTTAAAAATTGATTTAAATCAAAATCAAAATTTAAAAAATTGAATTTAATCAAAATCAAAATTTGAAAAAATAAATTTAATCAAAATAAAAATTTAAAAAATTAATTTAAATAAAAAGTAAAAATTTAAAAAATTGAATTTAATCAAAATAAAAATTTGAAAAAATAAATTTAATCAAAATAAAAATTTGAAAAAATAAATTTAAATCAAAATAAAAATCTAAAAAAT